>MU261839.1:12500-40000 GCA_020310875.1 Ceratopteris richardii | reverse complement strand
AGTAGAATCAACACCAACTAGAGGCATATCACATTTATAATTATTATTATTATTATTATTATTATTATTATTATTATTATTATTATTATATATAATCATATCAAATTCATACTCTATATATATATATATATATATATATATATATATATATATATATATATATATATATATATATATATATATATATATATATATACTATCAAATTCATACTTCCATGCTCACATGTGTATAACAAATGGTTCACACATGGAAAAGACCATGATGAAAGAAGATCCAAGAAATTCTTTCAACCATTCCTCTTATTATTTGTTCTATTTTTTAACTTGATGTATATTATCCTATCTTCACATGCTTCATTTTCTAGTGATGTTAATCACTAGATTATTGACGTGAAAAAACATGAAAAAGGGTATATTTAGATGATGATTAAGGTAAAAGTTAACATGGTGAGAAAAAGATTCTCACCAAGTAGTACATGTATATTTCAGTTCAATGATCATATTCTTAGAATCAATGACCATACAATCAGAAAAACACCACAGCATGTCGAGGCTTTGCATATGCAAGCATAGAGTATCAATACAAAGCAAACGAGACCACAATAGACTAACATTAGTCACACTTATGACACAGACACAATTTGAACATTACTCACACTTGCATATGTGTGTGTGTCATAAGTGTATATAATGTGAAAATGTTATTTTAAGAATAAAGAAGAAAAGCTTGATTCTAGTAATTTTTTCTTTTATTTACCCAATTCAGAACATAGTCAACCGCATGTAACTGTGAAAAAGGTTGATGCAGCTTTCGATGTGATATTGTATGATAATTTGTTCAAAAACATAATTTGATTCATATTATTAAGCTAAAACAAGATAGTTAGTACATACTTAAAACTCCCCTTAACGACATAGCTTAAAGAGAATAAATAGCAAAGATAATTATAACCTAAAGGCCCAAACATATTCCAATTAGTAATAAACTTCTGAATCACGTGTCTGAAATATAATCGAAGCCTTACGTCCCAAAAACTGTACTTCATTGAAATTCAAAAGGAACAACCGTAAGGCATCTAACCATTAAAATCACCATGTCGATCAGAGGTAGCAAATCACTCTTGAGATGAGTAAGTGAAACCTCAACTCCAAAAAGACTCGAGAGTCATTTAAATTGAAACGAAATAAATGAAGAACGTTGTCAGCTTAAACCTTCAACAAACGATGAATGCTAACAATTTTTTGAAATTGGACTCATTGGGAAGATTAAAGATCACCTGCCAAATAAACGCACAATATAGATGCACACATACCGGACCCAGAGCCCACATATACAATTGGAACACCCATGAGAGGACGAAGCCGAGTAGGCGAAAGCAACAAGGCTCCACCGATCTCAGTAGCAGTTTTTCGACCAATGTGATCCCATGCCGTGCTTCCACAGAGCAGAAGCTCTCCCCCCTTCACCTCCTCCTCTGATGTAGGTTCAGCGGCCATAGTTCCACTGTCTGCCGTACAAAAAAAACAAAACCAACCGAAATCCATCAGAGAGAAGCTATGCAGACTATCTGTTTCCACGCATTTGAACATTCAGAAAAACTTAAGAAGACCGGAAATCAAGCAAGATTCTATGAGACAAGATTTGCTGGCCCGGAACCTTCTGTTCCACAACTGCTGAGTGCTCGGCAGAAATCTGATAGCAATAGATGGGTGTCGCGAGATCTTCACGACTCAAACACACTACCTACTACGAGTGCAGTTCTCAATTCTTTGTGTTAGTGATGGCACCTCTGTTTTCGGCTGTTGGCTTTAAACCACTATGGTTTGAAAGAAGCGGGAAGTTTTATGACCCACTTCCTTCGTCATTAGTGAAGTGAACACAAGCTTGAGCACTTCATGTGTTTGATGCCTCTTCTATTTTTAAGTTACCCGGGAAATTAGGGGACCTCGCCTCTGCATTTCACCTTCTAAGGTGAAGCCATCCCTCTACATGGGAGCTCGAGGGAAACATCATTAAACTACTAAAAAGTTGTGTTGTGCCCATTGGTGGTTTGGTAAAGTTTTGGTTTTTTGAGGCGGAGGTCTAGAGTTCAACCTCCAAGCTGGCATGTAATGGCTTTGGCCAGTTTAAACCAGTTGAAACCTAACTTACCTGTTGTAATCCAGTCTAACCGCTTCTTTTTGGGATATGGGGGGTCCCACGAGTACTATGCCCATTCACCTGTATAGTTGTACTTTCAAAGGTAAAGCTAGGGGAGTAGGCGCCTCTCGAACCTCCTTTAATAAAAAAAAAACTCTTAAGCAAAATATGGTCTCCTCTTACCTTGGTTAACATACTTGAACCATATTGAAATTATCACACACTATTGTAATGAGGATTTGAGAAGTTAGAGCTCTCCTTTTGAGGGGCTCCCCCAACATCTAGAGAAGATAGAAAGTCTTGCAATGGGAATCCACACCCATTGCTTGAATCCTCATTGTGCTTGCTAGTATAGAAGGTCTCTTTTCTTTTATTCATGAAAGTTCATGAAGTCTATCTCCTACATATTTCATGGTGTCTTTGATAGGCATCGATGATCGTTAATGTTTTAATATGAGGGAGTTTCTTCAAGCTTGGATGCACCTTTCCAAAAGGTAAAGCTTCTTCCACCAAAATGGGATGCTCCATTGATGTTTCACCAAATATCACTTCATCCTACGATGATATATGTTCTTGTTTTTTTATGTAGTATTTCTCATAACTCTCCATCTCTTGGTGTTAATTGGACAACAAAGAAATGACCTATCGATTCTTTGTTCCTTCTCTTGCGATAAAATTGGTAAGGAATGTGCCATTTTTTGGAATATTAACATCTTTTATGTATGTTCTCATGTGTGATGGGTGACTAGAGGGGTCATGGCCTTCGATGAGGCTTCTCTTTTGTAGAACTACACTAGGAAGATGCTCCATGAAGAAGATGATAGCCGATGCGCATGCCCAATCGAGAGATATCAAATAATTCTCATCCCAACCATGCAATTCTTCTCTATTTTTTCTCCCTTCCCATCCCAAACTAACTCAAGGCCACTCTCATGAGTGCCATTTCGCAAGCATGTGCATACATGAAATCATCCATAACTAGAGGAGCAGATAACGTTTCCTTTTGCTTAAGTCCACTTTTTTTCTCAAAAATTGTATTGGAAGACATAGGTGACAAAGATGAAAAATATAGTAATTACACCCACTAAGCCCCATGTACTCTATGTACATGGTTCTCTCTTCATAGTGTTTCATACTAAGTTTGATATCCAATATTTTGAAGATTGCTCTCCAAAAGTGGTTAGTGGACTTCCTATTTCCATCAGAACTAATGTCGAAAGGAAGACCATATAGTCAGTATAGGTGCTCTATGAATAATGCGGCCAACTATGGTATCTTCATTGTGCTACATGTTAGAATACACCTAGACATCTTGGTTAACCTATCCACAATTATCCAAACGGACTCATGCCCTCTCTATGTCTTATGTAATCCTACAATAAAAGACATGGAGATGCTCTTCCACTTCCCATTTCAAATATCCAATGGGTGGAGAATGACTTCTATTCTTAGTCTCTCAACTTTATCAACCTTGCATTTTTTGTAAACTCTAGGATGTCCTTATGAAGTTCAAGCCAATAAAAGTGTCTCTTAACAAGGTCATAAGTCTTGTTAATTCTTGGGTGTCTTGCATTAGGTGTTTCATGACACTCATAAAGAATTTTCTTTCTCATCTTTAATTCCCTAGGGACACACACCTTTCCTTTATACAACAAATATCCATCATGGACCTTATAATTCGTCCACTTGAACCTTTTTTGAATACTTTCCAATACTCCATGCTCACTCAAAACCACTTGGATCCCCTTTCTTAATGGCTTGCCAAATATAGGAATATGTAGGATCAAATTACACTCCTCTAATGGAATCAAGTAGCTCACTCATGACTTGAGTAAAACTCAGATCATTGAGCATAGTCATGCAGCTAAGTGAATTAGCAACTAAATTAAAATTTCCCTTCCATACCTAAACTCATAATCAAACTCCTAAAGGGTATCTGCCCATCGCACCTTACAACCTTTTAGGTTTGTTTTATTAGGGAACCATTTAATGGTCTTTTGATAAAAAAAATGTTGTGACTTTGGCACCATACATATAAAGATGCCACTCCTTCAAAGCATGGATAATTGCATACAACTCCTCCTAGATGGAGTAAATTCTATGAGTAGGTTTTAGTCTTCAACTCTCAAAAGTTATTGGTCGGCCATCCTAAACTAATTAAGCCTAGGAATATTTGAAGCTCTTCCAAGTTTGTGGGTTGTGGCCATTCCATAATAGCCAATACTTTCTCGGGATCCATCTAGCTTCTATGTTTTCACATGATATGACCAAGAAACCCAACCTCTGGTTTGAAACATGTACACTTCAACTCCTTGGCAAAGATTGAATATAAAACTTGAAGGCTTTTTGTAATTATTCCAATTTTCGATTTTCTATTTTTTTCGCACTCTCTTACATCAAATTTTCATAAAAGAAGTGTTGTATATACATGCAAAATAGCATTTTTGAATAGGCAAGAGCCTTCCCTCTAAGATTTGCAAGAGAGGAACTACTATTAAAGTTCTAAGACCCTGATTTGTAAAGATTTTTTGTTCAAGAGAAATAGTGAGCTTTCACTTCTTGCAAACTCATATCTTGGCTTTCTTTTTTCCATCATGAAGATGTGTGTCGCTTGATTTTGTGTGTTGCAACACTAGTTTGAAGCGTGTTAATGTATTATCTTACATGTTTTAGCACTTCTCCTTTATTTTGCACTTGTTCATGTGATGAGAGCAAGTGAAGGAAGCATTCTCCCAAATTTTTGAGCTATTTATAGTGCTCTTAATATCGTCTTTTTTGCATTTTTCCTTATTGAAATCATAGAACTAGCCGAGAGCTTTGAAACGAGCCAAATCATACATTAAATAGATCAATAAGAATTCATTCATGATCATTTTTGTGATTAGCTTATGTTTTTTTAATCAAGTAAGGGTGTGCCTATCATGGCTGGAAGAGTTTCCATGAGTGATCTTAAGAAGAAGACAATATGTTGCATAGCATGGAAGAAATGATCATGGAGCACTTGACTTGATATCTTGTGAAACTTGCTGAGTTGGATCGATTGACTTGAGGTTTGCATGTGCTTAGATGATCTTGATAGAAGAATGATAGTCTCAAAAGGTAGATAAATACTTATTTTTCTTTTGTACTACGTTTTTCTTTCTTTTTGTACTTTTTCAACTTCTACTCAATGGATGTACCATCTATGATAAAAAAACAATGGAAATCACATATCATAACATTGGTAATCACTCAAAAGTTTCACATAGCTTAAGGAAGTAGTCAACCTTATCGTTTCTTTTATCCCATTGTTGACCACACTATCATTAGTTGGACCCCATTAACTTCGTCGATCATCCCATCATTTCGTGTCACATCTTCACTCGGTCATTAACCACACACCATCACTTAATCCCTTACATCACCCAAAACCCTATTATCCAACATTCAGACTCTATCATTTAAGACTTGTCCTCACCCTATCATTTACCATCCAACCATTTACATCACTTATCACTCAACCTCAATTCTTCACCCCATCCTACCATTGATCATTCATACCTTACCATTCTCATTGTATTTTAGCCATCCAAGTTATAACCCATCCTCGTCATACTCGATCCACGCCCCATCATCCAACGTACTCCTCCATCCTTTTGGTATTATTTTCAATTCATCCTTCAAATACTTTAGGCCAAATCATCCCATTTTACATCATTTATCCCAACCACATTACATATCCCTAACCTCTTGAACCAAATCCTCATAAAAAAGTATTCATGCTTCCCATATGGTCAGTGTTTACCGGTATTTACTTCCAAAGTATAGTGGATTGTGGAATGGGGATTATCAAAATTTATTCTAGTGCGTTTCTATTCCCTATGAGTACTTCCAAGATAACACCAATAATGAACTTTAGATAAATGAACAGAACACTAGTACAAGATTACAAAGAATGTACTCGAAAACATATTCAGATTGCGTAGTAGCCATCCAATTTTTTGAATTTTGTGCTTCATCAAACAAAAGAGGCCCATTCTCATCACAGAGACTAGAGGCATCCATAGCATAGCAATCTGATGCAAAAGAGGCACTATGAGAGCTTGAACAAGTATGATATGATAGAGGTGTATCTAATTTGTTGTCATGCAAAGTCCTCAAAAACCATTTTGGCACAGTTTTTGCCTCCTCAATATAAACTCTCTCATTAACAAGTGCATCATGCAAATCTACATCAGAAATGGAATGATATGCATCATCACATGAAACCTATAAAGGCTGAGAAGTTGCCTCATTAGGACCAACACTAGACTGTTCACCTGTAAAAAGAGGAAGCAAAGTATCATACATGCCTTTGGAGCTAACAGATGTCCCTTGGTACATGAAAGTAGTGGTTGAATAGCGTCTTCCACAAAAATAACATCATGGCTACCCAAAATGTGTTTTGTTTGTGGATGATATAGACAATAGCCTTTGCTTTTAGAACTGTATCCAAGAAAAAGACATTTCACTGCTTTATCATCCAATTTCCTATGTTGTTGTTCAGGCACTAATGCATATGCCAGACAACCAAAAACATGTGGGCGAGCAACAGATGGCTTGTGACCATGCCAAGCCTCGTATGGAGTGATAGACTACAATGCTTTAGTGGGACACCTATTAAGTACATATGTTGCACACATGACAACCTCAAGTCAGAAACTATGTGGTAAAAGTTGACTCTTAACCATGCACCTCGCCATCTCCATGAGTGACATGTTCTTCCATTCAACAACTCCATTCTTTTGAGGTGTATACAGCACTGTGCACTGATGTTTTATCCCATGTTCAACCATAAATGCATTAAAGTCAAAAGACATATATTCCCCCCTTGATCAGAATGGAGGGTGCCCATTTTACATGCTAACAGATTTTTAGCAAAAACCAAAAACTGCTTGAAGCACATAAACACTACTTTGCTTTCAATGGATATATCCATGCATGCCTGGAAAAATCATCGATGAAAGTCATGAAGTAAAGGTAGTTCCCAAAAGAGGGTGTCTGCATAGGACCATATACATCACTATGAATGAGCTGCAATTTCTGAGTAGCTCGAACTAAACCATCTTTTGGGAATGAGGAATGTTACATTTTGCCCAAAATACAACCTTCATATACATGTTTACCAGGTGCCTCAAGTTTGGGTAGAGAGGACATCATTTCATATTTCTATCGACATAGAAAACTAGCGAAATTCAGATGACCAAAGCATGCATTCCAAAGCTTTGCATCTGACATAGCCTGAGAATCATGTATTGCACATACCAAATCATTCATAGATTTTTCATAGTCTATGAGCTTATACAGCTCACAACATAAAATACAAGAAGTAATAATCACGTTGCCATTTGATAGACCATGAACTGTATATTTGTCATTCAAAAATTTCACAACCAAGCCAATCTTGGCTAAAGCTGAAACTGATAATAGATTCTTCTTGATCCCTGGCACAAATAAAGCATCCGACAATGTAAAAGAACTACCATCACTAGTAGTCAGAATGATATTACCAACTCCCATGATAGGATAAGAGGATTTTTTGGTGCATGTGATAGTATTCCCTGTAGGGGCAGGCTCAAGTGAAGTGAAGAAAATGCACTAAGAGGTAATATGTTTGGTTGCCCCACTATCAAAGTACCAAACATCTGAGTCTACTGTAGACATACATTGTTCAAGAGAAGATGGGTCAAAACTACAAATAGTAGTAGATGCCCATCCTCCATTCTACACTAGATTAGTAGACTTTGTTTTTGGTGTAGAGGCCTCTACAACAACCATTCCAACCTCTAGACTAATCTTCCTACAATAGAACAGAGACTAACTCCTCAAATGTTAAGGCATTTGGATTGCCTTCCATCATCAAACAAAGAGTGGAAGCAAAAATCTGATATGAATCGGGAAGACCATTCAGAAAAGTCTGAACAAGTGAACTGTCAGGTAAGACTTCATTAGCAAAAATCAATGTTGGAGTTAGACGTCTGTGGAAGCACGCAAACAACACGAGGAAGAAGAAGAATCTTGGACAACACACAATACTAAATGTATTACCACTAGAATGTACAAAGATAAGTAGCCCGTTAGGGCAATAGGCGTATATACAAGCCGAGGGAAAAAAAAACTTTTAAAGAGGGAAAAAAGTGCCCCGATGGTCCTAGAGTGTTCACACACATCACTACCTAAATATATCAACAAATCCCCCCGGGAGTGATGCGGTGAACAAGGAGCTGGCACTCATGTATAAGGAATTGCCAAGCTATGTGGAATCAATCCACAAAAGGAAGTAAGCCCAAAGCTATGCGGAAAGCTTAAAACTTCTCCCTAGGCAAAGCCTTCGTGAAAAGGTCTGCAATGTTCCCTTGCATGGGCACATATGCCAAGCTGATCTCCCTGGCAGGGAACCTCTCCCTGACATAATGATAATGCACCTCAATGTGCTTAGTGGGAGCATGTAACATAGGGTTCCTCGCAAGTGCCAATGGACTCTAACTGTTAGTGAAGATGGTGGTGGCAGAAGACTGACCAACATCCAAATCAACCATAAGGCGTCTAAGCCACACACACTCAACAGTCACTATACTCAACCTCACAACTAGAAGTGGCCATAGTAGGCTCCTTCTTGCTCAACCAAGATATACATGAGCTACCAAACATGAAGCAAAAGCCACTAGTGGACACACGTGTGTGATAGCAACTAGCCCAATCATTGTCAGAAAAAGCATGCAAATCTAGTGGTAGTGATCCCCCCTTGGGATAAATCTGGTGGTAGTTGCCCTATACTCAGCCTCACAACTAAAAGTGGCCACAATAGGCTACTTCTTGCTCAACCAAGATATACATGAGCTACCAACCATGAAGCAAAAGCCACTAGTGGACACACGAGTGTCATAGCAACCAACCCAATCACTCTCATAAAAAACATGCAAATCTGGTGGTAGTGATCCCCCCTTAGGATAAAA
This sequence comes from Ceratopteris richardii, assembly GCA_020310875.1. Taxonomy (NCBI): domain Eukaryota; kingdom Viridiplantae; phylum Streptophyta; class Polypodiopsida; order Polypodiales; family Pteridaceae; genus Ceratopteris; species Ceratopteris richardii. Next base: position 30,886 of record MU261839.1, on the reverse strand, counting down.
CAATCCAAGTATCTGGGTACAACTCAAGCAGCGAACGATGCGCTTAACCGCTTAGCTCCATATTCAGATTGCATAGTAGCCATCCAATTTTCAGAATGTTATGCTTCATCAAATGAAACATGCTCATGCTCATCACAGAGACTAGACGCAGCCATAACATAGCAATCTGATGCAAAAGAGGCACTATGAGAGCCTAAAGCAACATGATAAGATAGAGGTGCATCTAATTTGCTATCACGCAAAGTTTGCACTAGCCATTTTGGCATAGTTTTTGCTTGCTCAATATCAACTCTATCATCAACAACTACATTATGTAAATCTGCATCAGAAATGGAATGATCTGCATCATCACATGAAACCTGTAAAGGCTGAGAAGTTGCTTCATTAGGACCAGCACTAGATTGTCCACTTGTAAAAAGAGGAAGCAAAGTATCATACATGTCTTAAGAGCTAACAAATGTCTCCTTAGTACATGAAAGTAAGGGTTGAATACCATCTTCCACAAAACAACATCACGGCTAACCAGAGTGCATTTAGTATGTGGATGATACAGATAGCCTTTGCTTTCATAATTGTATCCAACAAAAATACATTTTACTGGTTTATCATCCAATTTTCTATAATGTTGTTCAAGCACTAATGCATATGTGAAACAACCAAAAACACGTGATGGAGAATGTTAATCTCCAAAAGAACAACTTATTCTTGTGATTAGAATACCTCTATACCAAGAATAAGTCAAACACTCCACTAATTTAGAGGATCAATTGCTAATTACCAAAAGATGAACAAATCTGTGAAGAAGGTGATACACAGAAAAGTCTGCTGCACTATTTCTCAACATTGACCTATCAAATCTGTAAAGTTTTTGATGAAACTTTGTACGAATCATCTCCTAGAGATTGCGCAACTACTCCAAGTTGAATTACTCCAAAAAATTAAGTATAACTTGAGAAATTGATTTCACAAGTTACCTATGTCAGAAACTGTTATCAAAAACAGTCGACTTTACACCTGTAACTTTTAAGACTTGGTTCTCCTTGAATAGAACCCGTTTTACAAAATGCTTCTAGACATAAGTAGCTTATCTTCCAACTTAAAGATTAAGCTCTCACTCATGCAAAACTTTAAACTGTGCTAGGAGAAATGACCAAATCATTAACTTCGAAATATGCGCCTGTTTTAGGAACCTGTGAATACACTTCACATATGAATGTTCCTACACTTAATTCACTCAGCCTGATTACAATTGGAAGCTGAAACTTTGCACAGAGGTCAAGCAACTCTCAACTTAGACTTGTACAAAAGCATTCCACAATTGATCTACTGTAGAAGGAGAACACGCAGAAACATCGGGTGCAAAATTTTTCATTTACTCAGAGAAAATACAATTGAGTGATGAGAGCAAACTCAAAATTCACTTTCCTCTATCTCATGGCTTCTATCTCCCTCATTCTTGACTTCTAACAAATGTCACATAAGCTCTCATACATGCCCCGACTTTTCTCAAAGTATTTATAGATAATTTGTACATAATCTTTACTGAACAAAAGATCTAAGTCATCTATGACTATGCTAATGTACATATGTGTACACTTCTCTTTTCCTCTGAATGTAATCTTCTTCCACACTTTAGGAATTGATTCTTCCTTCATCATTTGATCTTCCAAGCCTTCAATTGGTGATTGGCATGCACCAACAGCTCCCCCTCAATCATCAATTGAGGTTTTCTCTGTCTTCTTGATACTTGCCATGTCTTTGAACCTTTGTAACTTAGGTCCATCCAAACTCTTTGTCATCATATCTGCCACCTGTTCTTTTGTTGGAGTGTACATCACTTCAATCTCTTTATCAAGTACCTTTTCCCTCAAGAAATGATACTGAATCTCTATATGCTTAGTCCTGGCATGAAAAACAGGGTTAGCTGCCAAATACAAAGAACTCATATTGTCTCCAAAAATTATTGGAGTACTATGATCAAACTCAAAACTCTTCATCAAGGTCTTCAACCATATCACTTCTTTTGCAGCTTCTACCATTCCCTTATACTCAGCTTCTGTGGATGATAAAGCAACTGTATGTTGCTTCTTTGAACACCAAGACACTAACTTGTCTCCAACATAACATAGATATCCATGGGTAGACCTTCTATCATCTGAGTCACCTGCCCAATCTGCATCACTAAACACTTTGATTCTTGTGTCAGAAGTGAAACCATAATACAAACCTTCACTTAGGGTTCCTTTGATATATCTGAGTACCCTTTGGGCTGCAATCCAATGAGTCTTCTTTGGACAATGCATGAATTGTGACAACACACCTACTGCATATGATAGATCTGGCCTTGTCAAGGTAGCATAGATTAAACTACCTACCAAACTCTGATATTTCTTCATATCATTGAACTCTTCACCTCCATACCTGCTTAATTTATGATTTACCTCCAATGGTGTAGTTGAGGTCCTGCAATCTTCCATGTTAAACTTGACTAAAAGATTCTTCAAGTATCTCTCTTGTGAAACATATACTCCATGTTGAGTATACACAATCTGCATTCCTAGAAAATAAGATAAGTTTCCCAAGTCACTTATCTTAAACTCCTTCTCTATTTGCTTCTTGAGTTCATTGATTCCTTGAGCATCTGTTCCTGTAACAATAATATCATCAACATAAATGCACATGTAAATGTATCCATTTTCACTTGCCTTCACTAGCAAGCTACTATCTGCCTTTGATGCTTGAAATCCACATTCATTCAAGAACTTGACCAATCTATAATTCCAAGCTCTTGGGGCTTGCTTCAACCCATATAAAGCTCTCTTGAGCTTACACACATAATCTGATCCAATTGATTCCATAAAGCCTTCTGGTTGCTCCATATATACTTCATCTGCAATGTAACCATTAAGAAATGCATTCTTCACATCCAATTGTGATAATTTCCATCCCTTGCAAGTAGCAATAGCAATCAATGTCCTAATTGTAGACATCTTAGCAACAGGACTAAAGGTTTCATCATAATCTACCCCATAAGTTTGGGCATAACCTTTAACCACAAGTCTAGCCTTATATCTAGACACCTTACCATCTGCAAACCTCTTTGTTTTATATACCCACTTGCATCCAATGACTTTCTGATTCTTTGGTCTTGGTACTAGTTCCCAAGTTTCATTTTCAAGTAGAGCATCATACTCTTCTTGCATTGCCTTCTCCCAATTCTGTTTACCTTTGGCTTCTTCATAAGTGGTTGGATCTTCTTCTGTTTTCACAATGTAAGCATAATCTCTTGTTGTTAGGAAAGATGTATCATAGCTATACCTTATAGGCTCTTTCCTTTCTCTTGTAGATCTCCTGATTTCTGCACTTCTTGAAGTTTCAGCCTCATTTGATTCTGGATCAAATCTTGGCCCTTCTTCTACATGATCTTGCACTCTACATCTAGAGTCAACTTCATCAACAATTTCTTCACAAACTTTTACCTTTGCCTTTCCTTTCCTTTGAATTTCTTCAACACCTGCATACTCATTTGGTGATCCTGTATACCACATGTTTTGCTCATCAAATGTTACATCTTTAGTAACAAGAAATTGCTTTGTGGATGGACTCCACAACCTGTAACCCATTTGTCTATCATCATATCCAATAAACACATACTTCTCTGCTTTTGGTTCTAGCTTATGTCTTAATTGTGAAGGAACATAAGCATATGCAATACATCCAAATACTTTACAATGATCAAGACTAGGCTTCTTACCCCACCATGCTTCATAAGGGGTTCCTCCATCCAAAGCTTTGCAAGGCAACCTATTCACAAGGTATGTTGCAGTGTTAATGGCCTCTGCCCATAAGTAATTTGGACAATTCTTTTCCTTCATCATGGCTCTTGCAAACTCTACAAGAGTCCTATTCCTCCTTTCTGCTACTCCATTTTGTTGAGGGGAGTACCTGCAAGTCACTTCTCTTTTGATACCTGCATTCCACAAATAATCATCAAACTCTTTTGAGAAATACTCTCCCCCTCCATCTGATCTTAACCTCTTTAGCTTTTGTCCTGTGATCCTTTCTGCATAAGCATGGAAATGTTTGAATGTCTTGAAAACTTCTGATTTATCCTTGATTACATACAAAGTAATCCACCTGGTTGCATCATCAACAAACAACACATAATATCTGGATCCATTTATGCTATAGTCCCTTGAGGGACCCCATACATCTGTATGAACCAATTCAAGCATGTTTGAATACTTGTACCCTGATTTGTTATAAGAACTTTTATGTGCTTTACCTAATTGACAAGCTTCACACTTGTACACCATATGTTGCCCTTCAATGTTTGGCAATCCAAGCACCACCTGATTCTTTGACATCTCCTTTATAGCTCTCTCATTGAAATGACCTAGCCTCTTATGCCATAGGTCTAATTCAGACACCTTTTGACCTCCATAGGTAAACAATGCATGTCCCACATTACCTTGGACTTTGAGAGTAAACAATCTTCCTTCCTTTTTACCTGCAATTATGGTTCTATATCTCTGATTTGGATCTTGTACATAGACACCATCATTTGTGAATCTTACCTCATATCCTTTCTCCACAATTTGCCCTACACTTATCAAATTTTTAGGAATTGTAGGAACATAAGTACCTTACTCAGAAGTGTACTTCCACTCTTTGTCTTCACTGATCCAATGCTCTCCACTTTATGTTTGGTATTGTCACCTGTTTGAACTGTATGTCCATTCACCCTTGCTTCCATATCAGTCATCAAGGATAGATTCCCACTCAGATGGTTGCTGCACCCTGAGTCAATATAAAACACTCTTTGATCTTCTCCCATTGATTCATGAGTTGCATTCAAAATAAGAGTCATGTCATCCTTTTGATCTGATGCATAATTGTAATAATTATTGTTGTAGGACTGAGATTGGAAGTTTCTTCCACCTCCTCTACCATATGATGTCCTACCACCTCTTCCTCTGAAATTACCTCTTTGGTTTCTGCCTCCTCTACCTCTTTGACTATAATTCTGATTGTTGTATCCTCCACTTTGATTGTTATACCAACAATCATTTGCCAAATGATTTGTTCTGCCACAAATCCAACAAGCTTTAGCATTATCTTTGTTCTTACCTCCTCTTCCTTTACCTCTGAAATTTGTCTTCCCTTTTGTGAAGTTGGCTTGATTTGAATTCCCTTCATCATCATTTGATTGCTTTCCCTTGCCATTCTTTTTCTTGTCCTTGGAGTACATAGCTTGACTTGTACTTCTATCATTGTCTCCTTTAAGATCCTGCTCAAAGGTTAGCATGTGTCCTAGCAATTGATTAAGGTCAGGAGTAAAATGATCAAGTGACAACTCTATGGATAATATAAGAGGCTTCCACTTCTCATCTCCTCTCAAACCTGTAAGTATTTGTCTTACCAACTTTTCCTCTTCAATATCTTCATCCACTGCTCCCAAGCTATCTGCAATATCCTTCATCCTTGCCACATAATCTGAAATTGATTGTGAGCTCTTCTTCTTGAAGGTTGTGAACTCAGCCCATAGTGAGGACTTCCTAGACTTAGTTGTATTTTGGAAATGCTCTTCCAAGGCATTCCAAACATCTGTAGCACTTTCTAAACCTCTGATGTGAGGTAAAAGATAATCATTTACAGCCATGTAGATGATACTCCTTGCTTGAGCATCCTTTCTCATCCAAGTCTTCAACATTGCAAGTTCTTCCCTAGTAGGAATACTTGGATCTGCAAATTCAGGTTTTTCTTCATCTCCTGTAATAAATGATATAAGATCTTTGCTCATGAGGTGTGCTTCCATCCTCATGGACCATGCTGGATAGTTCTCCCTATCTAGCTTATCAATCTGCAAGCTTTCTCCCATCTTGTGTCCACCTGTGTATTGAAAACTTCAAGCTTTACAAACAATGTATGTACCTTTACTTCGAATTGAACTCCTTTTGCCTTTCTTGATGTCAAATAGTCTTCTCCTTGAGCTTTGACTCCAAGCTTTCACTTCTTGATCCTTCAAATGTTGAATCTCTTGAATCTGCAGCAGTCGGGATCCTCCTTTTCTTCAAATTGATGTCTCCTGCTCTGATACCACTGATGGAGAATGTTAATCTCCAAAAGAACAACTTATTCTTGTGATTAGAATACCTCTATACCAAGAATAAGTCAAACACTCCACTAATTTAGAGGATCAATTGCTAATTACCAAAAGATGAACAAATCTGTGAAGAAGGTGATACACAGAAAAGTCTGCTGCACTATTTCTCAACATTGACCTATCAAATCTGTAAAGTTTTTGATGAAACTTTGTACAAATCATCTCCTAGAGATTGCGCAACTACTCCAAGTTGAATTACTCCAAAAAATTAAGTATAACTTGAGAAATTGATTTCACAAGTTACCTATGTCAGAAACTGTTATAAAAAACAGTCGACTTTACACCTGTAACTTTTAAGACTTGGTTCTCCTTGAATAGAACCCGTTTTACAAAATGCTTCTAGACATAAGTAGCTTATCTTCCAACTTAAAGATTAAGCTCTCACTCATGCAAAACTTTAAACTGTGCTAGGAGAAATGACCAAATCATTAACTTCAAAATATGCGCCTGTTTTAGGAACCTGTGAATACACTTCACATATGAATGTTCCTACACTTAATTCACTCAGCCTGATTACAATTGGAAGCTGAAACTTTGCACAGAGGTCAAGCAACTCTCAACTTAGACTTGTACAAAAGCATTCCACAATTGATCTACTGTAGAAGGAGAACACGCAGAAACATCGGGCGCAAAATTTTTCATTTACTCAGAGAAAATACAACTGAGTGATGAGAGCAAACTCAAAATTCACTTTCCTCTATCTCATGGCTTCTATCTCCCTCATTCTTGACTTCTAACAAATGTCACATAAGCTCTCATACATGCCCCGACTTTTCTCAAAGTATTTATAGATAATTTGTACATAATCTTTACTGAACAAAAGATCTAAGTCATCTATGACTATGCTAATGTACATATGTGTACACTTCTCTTTTCCTCTGAATGTAATCTTCTTCCACACTTTAGGAATTGATTCTTCCTTCATCATTTGATCTTCCAAGCCTTCAATTGGTGATTGGCATGCACCAACAACACGCAGATGAGCAATGTTGATATATTTAGGTAGTGATGTGTGTGAACACTCTAGGACCGCCGGGGCACTTTTCTCCCTCTTTAGGAGGTTTTTTTCCCTCGGCTTGTATATACGCCTATTGCCCTAATGGGCTACTTATCTTTGTACATTCTCTAGTAATACATTCAGTCTTGTGTGTAATGCTCCAAGCTTCTTCTTCTTCCTTGTGCTGTTCACGTGCTTCCGCAGACGTCTAACTCCAACAATTGGTATCAGAGCAGGTCGTCGCTTCATCTAGGGCACCGTCGACACTCCTCCGTTTGCAGTCTCAGATTTGCATGATATTTGGTGAGCATACTCAGGGTCTTTCCGAGATCAAAACGGCTTCGCTCTGTGGTGCCGAAATCGTGATTTGAGCTCGTTTCGGCCTCCAAACGCACTATCGTAGTGCTTGTGCAGGCTATTTCGTCCTTTTGTGCCAAAGGTATATACCAGTTTCTGTTCGCCAGTTTAAGCGTCTCGAAGTCTGCTACAGGTCTAGCAGAACTCGTCTGGGCAGTTTCGTTCAACTTTTTGAGATACAATCAATTTTCTGCATCAAGGTATTTTAGTCACCAGCCATGGCTGAAAGCAGTGATGTATTCCGTATGTTGGCTGTTGAGGATAAGTTGGATGGTACCAACTACCCATTATGGGCTTATATGATGCGACATGTATTGGTTGCAAAAGGACTGTGGAACATTGTGCAGGGTGTTGAAAGACGTCCTCTTACACCTGCGACTATAGGTACTACAAATACAAGTGCTTGAGGTGCTGGAGCTGATGAAGATGGTGTCGAAGATGATATTGTGAAGATTCCTGTTCGTGCTGTTGTTTCTGTTGCACCTACTGCAGAGCAGATTCGTTGGGATGGCAGAGATGCCCCGACACATGCATTGATAGCTTTGTCTATCAAACATGCCATTATTCCTCACATACACTCTTGCAGAACAGCTAGGGATGCTTGGGATACACTTACCACATTGTACCAAGCTAGGAATGAGGCTCGTGTTGCTTATCTCCGAAAACAGTTGGAGAGTGAGCACATGAATGAAGGTGATTCTATGGACAGTTTCCTAACGAAGATCAAAGATTTGAAGGAACAGTTGATTTCTGCTGATGAGGTTATACCAGATAGCTCACTTGTGCAGACCGTTTTGAATGGCCTTCCTGATTCATATCAGAGTTTTGCCTCTACTCTTCGGTTGATGATGAAAGGCAATCCGAATGCCTTATCATTTGAGGAGTTAGTCTCTGTTCTGTTGCAGGAAGATCAGGCCAAGCAGAACAGGTCCATTATGCGAGTTGCAGATCAAGCTTTCCTGGCTAGTCAAAAGGGCAAAGGAAAATGGAGCTCTTCTACTAGTAAGCAGAAATCTGCAAATGCTGCACATTCCAAAAACCAAGACAAAGATGAGAGAAAATCAGAAAAGCAGAAATTGTTTTGTAAGTACTGTAAAGGCAATGATCATATCATAAAGAACTGTCCAAAACTGGCTGCTAAAGAGGCAAAGAAGAAAGAGGCTGGAATGGTTGTTGCAGAGGCCTCTACACCAAAAACAGAGTCTGCAAATCTTGTGCAGGAAGAAGAATGGGCGTTTACTACCGTCTGCAGTTTTGACCCATCTTCTCATGATCAGTGCATGTGTGCAGTAGACTCAGATGTTTGGTACTTTGATAGTGGGGCGACCAAACATATTACCTCGCAGCGTAGTTTCTTCTCTTCACTCGAGCCTGCCCCTACAGGGAATACTGTTACATGCACCAACAACTCCTCTTATCCTGTTATGGGAGTTGGTAAGATCATTTTGACTACTGCTGATGATAGTTCTTTCACTTTATCAGATGCTTTATTTGTGCCAGGGATAAAAAAGAATCCGTTATCAGTTTCTGCATTAGCCAAGATTGGCTTGGTTGTGAAATTTGTTGATGACAGGTGTACAGTTCATGATCTCTCAAATGGCGATGTGATTATTGCTTCTGGCATTTTATGTCGTGGGCTGTATAAGCTCATAAACTATGAAAGATCTGTGAATGATTCGGCATGTGCAGTTCAAGATTCTCAGGCTATGTCAGATGCAAAGCTTTGGCATGCACGCTTTGGTCATCTGAATTTTGCTAGTTTGCTACGCCTACAGAAATCTGAAATGGTGTCCTCTTTGCCCAAACTTGAGGCACCTAGAAAACATGTTTGTGAAGGCTATATTTTGGGCAAAATGCAGCGTTCTTCCTTTCCAAAAGATGGTTCAGTTTTGGCTACGCAGAAATTGTAGCTTGTACATAGTGATGTCTGTGGTCCTATGCAGACACCCTCTTTTGGAAATTACCTTTACTTCGTGACTTTCATTGATGATTTTTCCAGGCATGCATGGGTATATCCACTCAAAGCAAAGTCCGAAGTGTTCATGTGCTTCAAATAGTTTTTGGTTTTGGCTGAAAATCTGTCAGCATGTAAAATGGGCACCCTCCGTTCTGATCGAGGGGGGGAATATATGTCTTTAGATTTTAATGCATTTCTGGCTGAACGAGAAAATTGGATGGCTGCTATGCAATCTGAATATGATGCTATAATGAAGAATGGTACATGGTCTTTATGTGACTTGCCTCCTGGCAAGAAGGCCATTGGCACTAAGTGGGTATACAAGCTGAAGCGTAAACCTGATGATACAGTTGACAGGTATAAGGCTAGGCTTGTTGCAAAGGGTTATGCGCAGGAAAGAGGCATTGATTTTGATGAGACCTTTGCACCTACATGCCGTATGACTACTGTTCGGAGCATTTGTGCACTTGAAGCCCATCATGTTTGGAATGTACATCAGTTGGACATTAAAACAGCATTTCTGAATGGTGACTTGCATGAAGAAGTGTATGTTTTTTAGCCTCGTGGCTTTGTGCAGAAAGGGCATGAAAACCAGGTGTGCAGGTTAAAGAAGGCGTTATATGGTTTAAAGCAAGCACCACGTGCTTGGTATGAGAAGATACATGCCTATCTGATTGCACATGGTTTTGAGAACAGTCCAACTGAAAGCACCTTATATGTTAAATGTGCTAATGATGTGCTTCTGATCATTGTTGTCTATGTAGATGACATGTTGCTCACTGGTCCTATTGAACTGGTCCTATTGAGAAGCATATTGCTGATTTTAAGGCTGATTTGCATGCCTCATTTGAGATGTCTGATTTGGGGCATTTGCATCACTATTTGGGCATTCAGTTTATGCAAGTTGATGGTGGAATGGCTTTGTGTCAAACGAAATATATTGACACATTATTGGAGCGTTTTGGCCTTGAAGACTGTAAGCCCATTGCCACTCCTATGGAGACAGGTTTACGATTGAGTCTTCATGATGCTGGAGATGCATTTGATGCTGTTCTCTATCAGGAGGTTGTTGGATGCTTGATTTACTTATGCATTACTCGGCCACATATTCAGTTTGCTGTCTCACAGATGAGCAGGTTTATGCATTTCCCAGGAGTCACGCATTGGAAGGCGGTTAAGCGCATCTTTCGCTACTTGAGTGTTACTCGGCTACTTGGGTTGTTTTATCCCAAGGGGGGATCACTATCGCCAGATTTGCATGCTTTTTCTGACTCAGATTGGGCTGGTTGCTATGACAGTCGTGTGTCCACTAGTGGTTTTTGCTTCATGCTTGGTTGCTCATGTATATCTTGGTTGAGCAAGAAGCACCCTACTGTGGCCACTTCCAGTTGTGAGGCTGAGTATAGGGCAGCTTTCACAACGACTGTTGAGTGTGTGTGGCTCAGACGCCTTATGGGTGATTTGGGTGTTGGTCAGCCTTCTGCCACCACCATCTTCACTGACAGTTAGAGCACATTGGCAATTGCGAGGAACCCTGTGTTCCATGCTCGCACTAAGCACATTGAGGTGCATTATCACTATGTCAGGGAGAGGTTCTATGTTGGGGAGATCAGCTTGGCATATGTGCCCATGCAGGAGAACATTGCAGAGCTTTTCACGAAGGCTCTGCCTAGGGAGAAGTTTGAAGCTTTCTGCAAAGCTTTGGGCTTACTTCCTTTTGTGGAGTGATTTTCACATAGCTTGGCACTTCCTTATACATGAGGGCCAGCTCCTTGTTCACCGCATCACTCCCAGGGGGGATTTGTTGATATATTTAGGTAGTGATGTGTGTGAACACTCTAGGACCATCGGGGCACTTTTTTCCCTCTTTAGGAGGTTTTTTTCCCCCGGCTTGTATATATGCCTATTGCCCTAATGGGCTACTTATCTTTGTACATTCTCTAGTAATACATTCAGTCTTGTGTGTTGTGCTCCAAGCTTCTTCTTCTTCCTTGTGCTGTTCGCGTGCTTCCGTAGACGTCTAACTCCAACAAGCAACACATGGCTTGCGACCATGCCAAGCCTCATATGGAGTGATAGACTGCAACATTTTAGTGGGACACCTGTTAAGTACAATTGTTGCACACATAACAACCTCAAGCTAGAAACTATGTGGTAAAGCCTGACTCTTGACCATACACCTCGCCATCTCCATGAGTGACCTATTCTTCCATTCAACAACTCCATTCTTTTGAGGTGTATATGGCATTGTACACTGATGTTTTATCCCACGTTCAGCCATAAATGCATTAAAGTCAGAAGACATATATCCCCTCCCCCCGATCAGAATGGAGGGTGCCCATTTTACATGCTGATAGATTTTTTGCCAAAACCAAAGACTGTTTGAAGCACATAAACACTTCGTACTTTGCCTTCAATGGATATACCCATGCATGCTTGAAAAAATCATCGATGAAAGTCATGTAGTAAAGATAGTTTCCAAAAGAGGGTGTCTGCATAGAACCACATACATCACTATGAACAAGCTACAACTTTTGAGTAGCTCAAACTGAACCATCTTTTGGAAATGAGGAACGCTATATTTTGCCCAAAATACAACCTTCACATACATATTTACTAGGTGTCTCACGTTTGGGCAAATAGGACACCATTTAAGATTTCTACACGCATAACAAACTAGCAAAATTTAGATGACCAAAGCGTGCATGTCAAAGCTTTGCATTTGACATAGCTTGAGAATCATGTACTACACATTTTGAATCATTCAAAGATTTTTCATAATCTACAAGCTTATACAACCCATGAGATAAAATGTGATAAGCAATAATCATGTTGCCATTTGACAGATCATGAATTGTACACCTGTCATCAACAAATTTCACAATCAAGCCAATCTTGGCCAGAGCCGAAACTGATAATGGATTCTTTTTCATCCCTGGCACAAATAAAGCATCTAACAAAGTGAAAGAACTACCATCAGCAGTAGTCAGAATGATCTTATCAACTCCTATGACATCATAAGAGGAGTTGTTAGCGCATGTAACAATATTCCCTCTGGGGGCAGGCTCGAGTGAAGCGAAGAAAATGCACTACAAAGTAATATGTTTGGTTGCCCCACTATCAAAGTACCAAACATCAGAGTCTACTGCATACATACATTGCTCATGAGAAGATGGTTCAAAATTGCAAACAGTAGTAAACACCCATTTTTCATTCTGCACTAGATTAGCAGGCTCTATTTTTGGTATGGAGGCCTCTGCAACAACCATTCCAGCCTCCATCTTTGCCTCTTTAGCATCCAGTTTTGGTCAGCTCTTAATAACATTATCATTTGCTTTATAGTATTTGCAAAAGAATTTCTGCTTTTCTAATTTCTTCTCATCTTTGTCTTCCTTCTTCGAATGTGCATCATTTGCTGTTTTCTGCTTACTAATAGAAGAGCTCCATTTACTTTTGCCCTTTTGACTATCCAAGAAAGCTTGATCTGCAACATGCATAATAGACCTGTTCTGCCTAGACTGACCTTCCTGCAACAAAACAAAAACTAACTCTTCAATTGTTAAGGCATTTGGATTGGATTTCATCAAACGAAGAGTAGAAGAAAAACTCTGATATGAGTCGAGAAGACCATCCAGAATAGTTTGCACAAGTGAACTGTCAGGAAGGACTTCATCAGCAGAAGTCAATTGATCCTTCAAATCCTTGATCTTTGTTAAAAAACTATTTATAGAATCACCTTCATTCATGTGCTCACTCTCCAACTTTTTCCGAAGGTAAGCAACACGAGTCTCATTCCTAGCCTGGTACAATGTGGTAAGTGTATCCCAAGCATTTATAGCTATTCTGCAAGAGAAAATGTGAGTAATAATGGCACGTTTGATAGACAAAGCTAGTATGTGCATGAGCATCTCTGCCATCCCAACTAATTTGCTCTACAGCAGGTGCAACAAGAACAGGAATCTGTAGAATATCACCATCTTCGACACCATCTCCATCAGCTTCAATACCTGTATTTGCAGTACGTGTATTGCAGATATTTAATAGGACGTCTTTCAACACCCTACACAATATTCCACAGTTCTTTTGCAACCAATATATGACACATCATATAAGCCCACAATGGGTAATTCGTACCATCCAACTTATCCTCAACAACCAACATACAAAATACATCACTTCTTTCAGCCATGGCCAATACTAAAATACCTTGATGCAAAAAATGATTGTATCTCAAAAATTTGAACAGAACTACCCAAACAAGTTGTCCTAGACCTGTAGCAGACTTTGAGATGCTTATAATGGCGAACCAAAACTGGTATATATCTTTGGCACAAAAAGACAAAATAGCATGCACAAGCATTGTGATAGTGTGTTCAAGAGCCAAAACGAGCCCAGATCATGATTTTGGCACCACAAACAAAGCTCTTTTGATCTCTGAGACACCTTGAGTATGCTCACCAAATTTCGTGTGATTTTGAGGTTGCGACCAGAGAGGTGTAGATGACACCCTAGATGAAGCGGCGACCTGCTCTTATACCAATTGTTGGAGTTAGACGTCTGTGGAAGCACGTGAACAACACGAGGAAGAAGAAGAAGCTTGGAGCACAACACATAATACTGAATGTATTGCCACTAGAATGTACAAAGTTAAGTAGCCCATTAGGGCAATAGACGTATATACAAGTGGGTGGAAAAAATCCTCCTAAAGAGGGAAAAAAGTGCCCCGATGGTCCTAGAGTGTTCACGCATATCACTACCTAAATATAGCAACAATTACTTTTCTTTCAAATCTTTGATCTTTGTTAGAAAACTGTCCATGGAATCATTTTCATTCATGTGCTCACTCTCCAACTATTTTTGGAGATAAGCAATACAAACCTCATTCCTTTCCTAGTATAAAGTGGTAAGTGTATGCCAAGCATCCTTCATTGTTCTACAAGAGCAAATGTGAGGAATAATGGCACGTTTGATAGACAAGGCTATGATGCATGTATGATGATGTGCTTGAGCATCTCTGCCATCCCAATGAATTTCCTATGCGATGCCATTGTTGGAGATAGACGTCTGCGGAAGCACGCGAACAACACAAGGAAGAAGAAGAAGCTTGGAGCACAACACACAATACTGAATGTATTACTAGAGAATGTACAAAGATAAGTAGCCCATTAGGGTAATAGGCGTATATACAAGCCGGGGGAAAAAAACCTCTTAAAGAGGGAAAAAAGTGCCCTGGCGGTCCTAGAGTGTTCACACACATCACTACCTAAATATATCAACAAATCCCCCATGGGAGTGATGCGGTGAACAAGTAGCTGGCACTCATGTATAAGGAAGTGCCAAGCTATGTGGAAATCACTCCACAAAAGGAAGTAAGCCTAAAGCTTTGCGGAACGCTTCAAACTTCTCCCTAGGCAGAGCCTTTGTGAAAAGGTCTTCAATGTTCTCTTGCGTGGGCACATATGCCAAGTTGATCTCCCCAGCAGAGAACCTCTCCCTGACATAATGGTAATGCACCTCAATGTGCTTAGTGTGAGCATGGAACACAGGGTTCCTCGCAACTTCCAATGCGCTCTGACTGTCAGTGAAGATGGTGGTGGCAGAAGACTGACCAACACCCAAATCACCCATAAGGCGTCTGAGCCACACACACTCAAAAATCGCTGTGAAAGCTGCCCTATACTCAACCTCACAACTGGAAGTGGCCACAGTAGGCTGCTTCTTGCTCAACCAAGATATACATGAGCTACCAAGAATGAAGCAAAAGCCACTAGTGGACACACGAGCATCATAGCAACCAGCCCAATCAGAGTCAGAAAAAGCATGCAAATCTGGCGGTAGTGATCCCCCCTTGGGATAAAACAACCCAAGTAGTCGAGTACCACTCAAGTAGCGAAAGATATGCTTAACCGCCTGCCAATGCTTGACTCCTAGGCAATGCATAAATGTGCTCATCTGTGAGACAACAAACTGAATATCTGGCCGAGTAATGCATAAGTAAATCAAGCATCCAACAGCCTGCTGATAGAGAACAACATCAAATGCATCTTTAGCATCATGAAGACTCAATCGTAAACCTGTCTCCATAGGAGTGGGAATACGCTTACAGTCTCCAAGGCCAAAACGCTGCAATAATGTGTCAATATATTTTGTTTGACACAAAGCCATTCCACCATCAACGTGCATAAACTGAATGCCCAAATAATGATGCAAATACCCCAAATCAGACATCTCAAATGAGGCATGCAAATCAGCCTTAAAATCAGCAATATGCCTCTCATGAGGACCAGTGAGCAGCATGTCATCAACATAAACCACAATGATTAGAAGTACATCATTAGCACGCTTAACATATAAGGTGCTTTCAGTTGGATTGTTCTCAAAACCATGTGCAATTAGATAGGCATGTATCTTTTCATACCAAGCACGTGGTTCTTGCTTTAAATCATATAATGCCTTCTTTAACCTGCACACCTAGTTCTCATGCCCTTTCTGCACAAAGCCACGGGGCTGAAAAACATACATTCTTCATGCAAGTCACCATTCAGAAATGCAGTTTTAATATCCAACTGATGTACATTCCAACCATGATGGGCTGCAAGTGCACAGATGCTCCGAACAATAGTAATACCGCATGTAGGTGCAAAGGTCTCATCAAAATCAATGCCTCTTTCCTGTGCATAGCCCTTTGCAACAAGCCTAGCCTTATACCTGTCAACTGTACCATCAGGTTTATGCTTCAGCTTGTATACCCACTTAGTGCCAATGGCCTTCTTGCCAGGAGGCAAGTCACATAAAGACCAAGTACCATTCTTCATTATTGCACCATATTCGGATTGCATAACAGCCATCCAATTTTTTGAATTTTGTGCTTCATCAAACGAAATAGGCTCAGTCTCATCATAGAGACTAGATGCAACCATAGCATGGCAATCTGATGCAAAAGAGGCACTATGAGAGCCTGATCGAGTACGATATGACAGAGGTGCATCTAATTTGCTGTCACGTAAGGTTTGCACCAGCCATTTTGGCATAGTTCTTGCCTGCTCAATATCAGCTCTCTCATCAATAAGTGCATCATGTAAATCTGCATCAGAAATGGAATGATATGCATCATCACATGAAACCTGCAAAGGCTGAGACGTTGCCTCACTAGGACCAGCACTAGACTGTCCACCTGTAAAAAGGGGCAACAAAGTATCATACATGTCTTTGGAGCTAACAGATGTCTCCTTAGTACATGAAAGCAATGGCTGAATAGCATCCTCCACAAAAACAACATCACGGCTAACCAAAATGTGTTTAGTCTGTGGATAATACAGACAATAGCCTTTACTTTCTGAACTGTACCCAACAAAAATACATTTTACTGCTTTATCATCCAATTTTTTGCGTTGTTTTTCAGGCACTAATGCATATGCCAAACAACAAAAAACACGCAGATGAGCAACAGATGGCTTGCGATCATGCCAAGCCTCATATGGAGTGATACACTGTAGCGCTTTAGTGGGACACCTGTTTAGTACATATGCTGCACACATGACAGCCTCAAGCCAGAAACTATGTGGTAAAGCCTGACTCTTGACCATACACCTCGCCATCTCCAGAGATCTGTTCTTTCGTTTAGCAACTCCATTCTGTTGAGGTGTATACGACACTGTACACTGGTGTTTTATCCCACGTTCAGCTAGAAATGCATTAAAATCAGAAGACATATATTCCCCCCCTCGATCAGAACGAACGTGCACATTTTACATGCTGACAGATTTTCAGCCAAAAGCAAAAATTGTTTGAAGCACATGAACACTTCGGACTTTGCCTTCAATGGATATACCCATGCATGCCTAGAAAAATCATCGATGAAAGTCACGAAGTAAAGATAATTCCCAAAAGAAGGTGTCTACATAGGACCACAGGCATCACTATGTACAAGCTGCAATTTCTGAGTAGCCCGAAATGAACCATCTTTTGGAAAGGATGAACGCTTCATTTTGCCCAAAATACAGCCTTCACAAACATGTTTTCCAGGTGCCTCAAGTTTGGGCAAAGAGGACACCATTTGAGATTTCTGCAGGTGTAGCAAACTAGCAAAATTCAGATGACCAAAGCGTGCATGCCAAAGCTTTGCATCTGACATTGCCTGAGAATAATTAACTGCACATGCCAAATCATTTACAGATCTTTCATAGTCTATGAGCTTATACAGTCCACAACATAAAATGCCAAAAGCAATAATCACATCGCCATTTGACAGATCACGAACTGTACACCTGTCATCAACAAATTTCACAACCAAGCCAATCTTTGTTAATGTAGAAATTGAGAACAAGTTCTTCTTGATCCTTGGCACAAATAAAGCATCTGACAAAGTGAAAGAACTACCATCAGCAGTAGTCAAAATGATCTTACCAACTCCCATAACAGGATAAGAGGAGTTGTTGGCGCATATAACAATATTCCTTGTAGGGGCACGCTCGAGTGACAAGAAGAAACTCTGTTGAGGCAATATGTTTGGTCGCCCCACTGTCAAAATAAACATCTGAGTCTACTGCAGACATTCACTACTCATGAAAAGATGGGTCAAAACTACAAACAGTAGTAAATGCCCATTCTTTTTCCTGCACAAGATTACCAAACTCCATTTTCGGTGTAGGGGCTTTTGCAACAACCATTCCAACCTCTTTCTTCTTTGCCTATTTTGCAGCCAATTTTGGACAGTTCTTTATGATATGATCATTCCCTTTACAGTACTTACAAAACAATTTCTGCTTTTCTGATTTTTTCTCATCTTTGTCTTTGTTCTTCGAATGTGCAGCATTTGCAGATTTCTGCTTACTAGTAGAAGAGCTCCATTTTCCTTTGCCCTTCTGACTAGCCACGAAATCTTGATCTGCAACACGCATAATGGACCT
>MU261838.1:47500-67500 GCA_020310875.1 Ceratopteris richardii | reverse complement strand
ATCGGTTGCTATTGTTCGTGTATTATCTACAAGGAGAATTGTGGAAATACAAGGAGAAGGGCTTAAAGTACACAAAGCTATGGAGCTAATCGTGACTCATTTACGAAAGTTTTTGGTGGATCGCTCTATATTGCCTTTGTTTGAGAGAACTTCGCAATCATAAGGGCTAGAGAGTGTGAAAAAGAAAGAGACTCATTCTTCCCCATCATTCATCAAAAACTGGATTCATGCGTTTAAATATGATTGAATCGATCTCAAGGTCTTCTACTTATGATGTCTTTCTATATTTGGGTAGTCTTTAACTTAATGACCCATGATTAGTGGCCAGTGATCATGTCATGCATAGTGATCATGTCATCCATATTTTCGAGAAACTAAAATTGAAGTGGTTGTGTGTAGACTCCATGTGCATGTTTTCACATATGAACACTTTCCTCCATATGTATATGTGTATGTATGTTATACAATTAAGCTTAGTGTGTTCTTTATCATGAGTTGTTAATGTTCTAATGATTTTTTTTAAAACACCCCTCCTCGTTGATCTTCTTGGTGCGTCCACTCTGCAGGTTTATGCGGTTTCTGATTATCTGAAATAAAGAGAAGGAAGGCCATTGCGGAGGATACTTGAAGAAAAGAACGGACCGAAGTAAAGTTGGAAGAAAAGCCTGGACCGTGAAGACCAAAGCTGAATCCCGTGGGCGATTTCTCGCACTGTAGCGAGGGATCTAGAATATACTAGCCGACCCGCACTATAGCGGCGGCATTTATATTGTATCATCGCACCGCACTGTAGCAGTTTTATTGTACCGTCGACCCGCACTGTAGCGGCCTGTTTTGTATCATTCATTTTATTGGAGGCTTCAGTTCCGTTTTCGATTGTATCTTCGAGCTTGATCTACATCACGTGTTTCACTACGGTATCCGATCGTCTCTTTCCGACGCCCACGGTTCCACGTCTCGACACTTCCGAGGGGCAAGGGACCCCACGAGGATCGCGCACGCTCCGGAGAGCACAGGCGAGGCGCCCAGCGCGCAGACGCCGCTCGCAGGATAGCGGGAACGACACACCAGAGCGGGGCCTGATCCAACCCCACGCACTGGCTTCCCGCCACGACCTCCTTCTTCCCGACACCTGAACTCGACGTGAAGCGAGGCGGTTGTCCGGTGATCCTCATCGCGTCACCCACTGCTTGAGAAGACAGACAGGAACCTCGGCATCGAGTCAGATATTTCCACGTACTAGCATTTCAAGTTATTTCAAATTTTGCATTGCTTCACATACACTGCTGAAACAGAAAGATTGTCTTACTGCTTGAGTTTGAGCATCCACACTTTGCATTAGTTTAGTCCATACGTGTGTGAATTTTTTTTCCCCCGCTTAGATTAGGGATTTGCTGATTTTCTAGCTTAGACAAAACGTTAGAAAACATTAGAAAATTCTCATTGAAAGAGGGGAAAATACATTGAAATCTTGGGAATCGAAGAGAGGACAGTTCGACTAGACTTTGGCCTAGGCAAATCAGAGAGCTTAGACTGATCTTTACCTCCTGGCTCGTGACTCATCAAGCCTCTTCTCTGATCTCTACTCAGAGCTTAGAGAAATAATTGAGCCACTTACGCTGGACCTTGTGTTACGTTCTAGGACAGAGCAGAGAAGAGAGATGGAGGATATATTCAAGGAGTTGGTAATAGAGAAACAAGGGGCCCGCGTAGTCCAAGCGGTATTGAGAGAAAAAGGGAAGTTTACAGGCTTGAACATAACCGAGTACCTAGATGTTTTTGAGGAACAGGCACGGATTTATGGTCTACCCGAGGATGTGTTTACACATTACTTCACACGGGTAGTATCACGATCTATTTTAGCCCCTATTACTGCACATATAGCAAAGCCTTGGGCCGAATTCAGAAAAGAATTGCATAAGCTGTTTTATTTAGAAGATTTTTCCCAACACAGTAGAAAAGGGTTCTTGCGGTGGATAAGCTCTCCGAAGCCCACTGCATCCCTCACTCAACTTTTGAATAAGTTCTTGAGAAGATATGAACAACTTCCACAGGCCGATTTAGATGCTTTGAAACCTGACCTAGTTATATCTTTCCTTAGGATCTTAAGTCTTGAAGACAGGACTGAGGTCGAAAGGAGGATTGAAGAGCCTGGGAAGAGATTTGGATTGACTGAAGATTGGGGTGTAGTGAGGAGAGAGGTAGAAGCGGTTGCCCAAATGAGGCAACGCCAGGCGGTGTTATACGATAGACCTGCAGTGGTAACACCACAACCGCCTAGGGAAGCTCCACTTCCGGCAATTCCGAATGTGCCTGCAACGTCAGCTTTTGCTAATGTTGCGTCCACTTCGCGATCGCCAATGGAGCTACAGGTTGAGATTCTCAGTCGACAGATAGAGAATCTTATTACGATGCAAGCGTCTATGTCAAAAGAAATGGCGAGTATTCACAATAAAGTTAATTCTATGGGATATCAGGACCCCACTCCTCCTCAGGCGAGTACGAGTTATGTAGATACATTACAGAGAGGCACTATGCCCATTCCAAATATGCAACGCTATGTGATGCCACAGCCTGCACCTCTAGTGCAGCCTGTTGCCCAACGGATACCTACACCACCAGTGCAAACCACATTTCAAAGAAACACTGGACCTTTTGAGAGACGAGCGACTGGTGGGTTTGGAGGGGCTAAGAGATGCGTATGGTGTGATGCACAAGAGCATTTTTCATATGCCTGTGAAGAGCTTAAGCTAGCAAAAGAGCATCATTTGGTGATAGATATCGATAAGAAGTTATGTGACTTCAGGACCCGCCTTCCTCTACCTGTGAATTGGGGAAAGGGGGGAATGAAGAAGTTTTATGAAGATTTATCTGGCAATAATGCAAGTACATCAGCTGCACGATTAGAACCTGTTGAGGAGGAAGATGAAAAAGTGCCTAGACGTCGACCCCAAAGAAATTATTCCATTGAGGCTTTAGTGAGGGCTAGGGATGCGATCATGCAGAAGACTGCCTAGAAGTCTCGTGTTGAAGAATCCTCGGTCTATTCCCATACAGCCAATGTGGAGGAAAAGAGGAAAAGGGATGAGAGTCAGGAAGAGACTGAGCATGAAAGAAGAGTGACTAGAAAGCAAAGTCAAGAGGCCGAAGAAAAAGCCAAAGAGCCAGAGAAGAGAGTTCAGTTTGAAGAGCCTGTAGCTACTCAGGCAGAGGCAAAGAAGAAAGAGATAAGAGAGGGAAAGAGGCCGGCTGGGCCAACTAACATTCAAGAACTGACTAAAGAGAAAGAGAAAGAACCAACAGGTCTTCTCCATAGCGAAGCCTGAGTTCAAGGATAGTTTTATAAAGCTGGTTAAGAGAAAGAGGTTTCCACTACCTGAAGATGTAGAGATGGAAGAAGCACCTGAAGATATTCAAGTGACAAATGAAGCAGTTACATTGAGTGATACATCTGATGATGATGATGAGATTGCCAAGTGTCATAAAAATTCTCTAGGTCCTATCATACCTGATGATGAAATGAGGAAGACAGAAAGTGAGTTTAGCAGGACCTTTTGGGCGAGAGGAACTCCAGAGATGAAGATAAAGTTAGGGAGCAATGAGGAGTCATTTTTTGCTCTGGCCTTGATTGACTCAGGATCAGAGATAAATGTGATTTCTAAGAAGCTCTTTGATAAGTTTAGGTGGCCGATTGATAAAGATCATGGATGGAGGATGAGGACAGCGGATAATGGTTCAGGAGTACTGCTTGGGGCATGCACCTTTGTGCCTGTGACCATAGGAGGGATTTCTGAGGAATTTCACTTCTTCGTCCAGGACCATTGTTCATATGAGGCTATCCTTGGGCAGCCCTTTATAGCTGAGGTGAGAATGGAGACTAAGGCCATGGATGATGGATCTGCCTATGCACGAATCCGTTCTAGATCTGGCCTTCATTCTTTGCAAGTGATGATTGTGTGTCCAAATCACTCCAGGAATAGAAAGAATATAAGAAAGAAACCTATTAATTCACATGACCATGATGAGTGTATGCCTATTGAAGAGTATGGAGCTTCTGCTGATCAAAATTTCTGTTAGGATCCACTGTTGAGCGAGACAACAGTGGGAGTTGGTTTGATGTCTCGCATGACTTTGTACATAGTTTTGAAAGTTTTTCTATTTATTCATCTACATTCAAGTTGCTATGTTTACAGAAAGAAAATGTTTCAAATAAATTCAGAAAAGTTCATGAGAGATACTATAAGCATTTAGGAATTATGTTACCTGATGAGAAGATTGAAGATGTGATCCAGTTGGAGAGAAGTTCGACTACTCTGGAAGAGCTTGAGAAGGCATTTGAGAGAAATGAGAAATCAGAAATCATTATGCTCAGCTCTATCCAAGAGTATGAGATGATTAAGGAGTTTATGAGAGAGCATGAAGTAAAATTTATTAAGTATAAGACTGTGGATAAGAAAGTGAAGCCTATAGCACAGCCATTGCCAGAAGATAGTCATGAGAAATATCTGCGAGTGTCAGATGACCCTATGCTGAGACGAAGAGAGCTCATAGGGCATCATTTTACTGATGAGACTATTAAAGAGATCAAGTTTGGAGAGAAATTATTTCTGAGAAAAGAAGAGAAACAGAAATTTATTGAAGTTATTAAGAAACATGAAAAAGCATTTTCACTTTTTCCACATGAGATAGGTTGCACGGACCCGAAACAAGTACCTCCCATGATTATCTTTACAGTGCCACATATACCATGGAATATCGGGCCTATACCAGTCCCAAAGGCTCACTTACCTGAGCTGATGAGGTTGCTAAAGGAAAAGATTTCCATGCGGATATTGGAACCTTCCTCGGCTCCATATTCGAATAGGTGGTTTACAGTGCCAAAGAAGAATGGGAAGCTTCGTTTCATTCAGGATCTGCAGCCTGTGAATAAAGTCACAATTAGAAATGTAGGGACAGGATCCATAGTGGATGAGTTTGCTGAGGTGTTTGCTGGGCATTCCATCTACTCTATGGGGGACCAGTTATGACCAGTTTCAGTTGGCTATGGAGAGTAGAGACATTACGACCATGAGGAGTCCACTGGGCCTTGTACGCATGTGTACTTTGCCGCAGGGAGCGACGAATTCTGTGGCTCACATGATGAATGCCATGAATCTGGTTTTAGGAGACTTTATACCATCTGTGACTATGCCATTCATTAATGATGTTCCGATAAAGGGATGTGAGGAAAGAGTGAAAGATGTGAGTTTAGATGCTTCAGGATGCAGAAAGTTTGTGAGTGACCATATTACTGATTGTGAAAGGATCTTTGAGAGATTTGAAGATGTGGGGCTAACACTTTCTTTAGAGAAATCGGTTTTTGGCATTGATGAGGTCCTCATTGTAGGACATCTGTGTGGACATTATGACCGCAAGCCGTACCCGCAGAAAGTTGAGGCCATTAGCAAGATCTCTGAAGTGTGTCGTAATGTCAGTGAGGTGAGAAGGTTTCTAGGAGCCTGTGTATTCTATGTGATATGGATTCCTCACTTTGCTCACGTTGCGAACCCCTTATATGATCTCCTGAGAAAAAGAAAGAAGTTTGTGTGGACAGAGAAACAGTCGAGAGCTATGCGTAAACTGAAGCAGCTGCTAATTGAAGCTCCAATTCTGAAGCGTGTTGACTATTCAGGTCAGAGACCTATCATTTTGACCGTTGATACCAGTCCTATTGGCATAGGTTGGGTCATAGGGCAAGATGATGATGAGGGGCAGAGATATGCAGTGCGCTTTGGTGCTAAGATCCTACATGATACCCAAAGAAAATATCCACAGATTAAGAGAGAGTTATGGACCCGTTGATATAAACAACAGACTTTAGACCCATAAAAACCTAGGTTTGACCCTTCAAATCCCCTGAAAACCTGAACTTACCCCCTTGAAAATGTGAGTTTACCCCCTGAAAACCGGACTTGAACCCTTGGAAACCCTTGGCGTTTAGGTCCAAACTATAAATAAACCCGTGAATTGACGAGTTGGAGATAATTGTGAGCAAAACCCTGATATTTCCGACCAAAAATCCTAGGTCGGACCCTTGGAATTGGTGTTTATCCTAGCCCAAACCCTTAGATTAATTAACCCTGTATACAATGTGAAACCAAAACATTAATTTAGGAAAAATAAAAAGGACAAAAATCAAAAATAGAATCAAGAGATGGGATTTTCCAAGAATAGTAAGTGAACATGCATGGTCGTCTGAAATTGGAAAGTCGAATAGGGAGGTTGGAAACTTCTAGATAAACGTCCCAAGGAGAGAAGGATGGGGAAGCCTATAAATAGAGGGCCAAGCCTCATTTGTTTTTCCTCGTTGACCTTCTTGGTGCGTCCACTCTGCAGGTATGCTTTCTTATCCTCCTCTTATTCATTTTTCCTTATTCATGTTCATTAGTTTGCATTAGAGAGAGAACTTGGCGGCTGTTAGCAAAGTTGAACCCGGAAGATCGTAGAGAGAGTGGAGACTCGGGCTGTTGAGGTCGTTGGCGGAGAGATATGCAGAGAATTGCTCGCGTGCTACTGTCGGTGTGAGGAGAGAGAGTCTTGCGGGTGTTGTCAGAGAGCCGGAGGAGAGAAATAGAGACGGCAGCACAGAATCTGCCCGCGCACATATTTTTGGTGGGCTGCTGCTAGTGTAGAGAGAGAGAAAGAATTCACGATTTGCTGTCGGCCGCCGACTATCGTGGAGTGAGAGAGCTCCGGAGAGAGAGTGTACGTGGGGTGCTCAATGCTCATGACACTCCAGAATTTGCTGGGCGCCGACACGTAGAGGCAGGCACTTGGAACACACATGCGCATCACGCAAAAGAGAGAGAGAACGCCTTAATGGCTAGAAGAGCATCGGAGATGTTGGAGGCTTTTTGCGCACATAGAGATGGATGCCAGGCTATGGCGGCACGCATAAGCATTGGAGACAGATTATAGGCCTGATGTTTTTGGAGGCGACTGCGTGTCAGACCATAGGCCTGGCAGAAACAGATTCGTCAGTTGGGTCTATGTAGGCATTTTTGGAGAGAGATTGGCAGGGCATAAACTTGTCGGTGCTGCTGTCCAGTCGCATAGAAGATGATGACGGAGATAGAGTCAAAGGGATCACGTGGGCTACTAGGTTCAGCACACAGAGAACTACTGTGGCACAGATAGATTCAAAGATGCACATTGGCGGTGGACAAGCGTTTAGTGCGCTGGATTAGGGAGTGAAGCTGCTGTCGGCGGGGAAGAGTCATACAGAGAGAGAGAGAGGGAATCTCTCCCCTCCCACGGCGGCGCAGCACGCGCGCGAGAGAGAGAGAGAGAGAGTATCACCCCCCCCTCCCACGGCGGCAGCGCGCACGAGAGAGAGAGAGAGAGAGAGAGAGAGAGAGAGAGAGAGAGAGAGGTTTGGCGGCGACAGAAACGGAGAAAGGGAGAGAGAGAGAGAGGGAAGAAACGGATGTGAGAGAGAGAGAGGGAGAGAGAGAGAGAGAGAGGCTGTCAGAGAGAGAGAGAGGGGGAAGAAACGGATGTGAGAGAGAGAGAGAGAGAAATAGATGGGTCTGTTGTCCGACATGGGTCCGTTTCAACCAAACTCTTGATTCCTATGAGTCAAGCTGGTAGTTTAATTGGATGAATGGAGGAACTATTAAGGCTATTCAGGATGAATCGGTTGCTATTGTTCGTGTATTATCTACAGAAGAAGCACCTACATGTGATCTCCGGGATGATAGAATTGTGGAAATACAAGGAGAAGGGCTTAAAGTACACAAAGCTATGGAGCTAATCGTGACTCATTTACGAAAGTTTTTGGTGGATCGCTCTATATTGCCTTTGTTTGAGAGAACTTCGCAATCATAAGGGCTAGAGAGTGTGAAAAAGAAAGAGACTCATTCTTCCCCATCATTCATCAAAAACTGGATTCATGCGTTTAAATATGATTGAATCGATCTCAAGGTCTTCTACTTATGATGTCTTTCTATATTTGGGTAGTCTTTAACTTAATGACCCATGATTAGTGGCCAGTGATCATGTCATGCATATTTTCGAGAAACTAAAGTTGAAGTGGTTGTGTGTAGACTCCATGTGCATGTTTTCACATATGAACACTTTCCTCCATATGTATATGTGTATGTATGTTATACAATTAAGCTTAGTGTGTTCTTTATCATGAGTTGTTAATGTTCTAATGATTTTTTTTAAAACACCCCTCCTCGTTGATCTTCTTGGTGCATCCACTCTGCAGGTTTATGCGGTTTCTGATTATCTGAAATAAAGAGAAGGAAGGCCATTGCGGAGGATACTTGAAGAAAAGAACGGACCGAAGTAAAGTTGGAAGAAAAGCCTACACCGTGAAGACCAAAGCTGAATCCCGTGGGCGATTTCTCGCACTGTAGCGAGGGATCTAGAATATACTAGCCGGCTTGCACTGTAGCAGCGGCATTTATATTGTATCATCGCACCGCACTGTAGCGGTTTTATTGTACCGTCGGCCCGCACTGTAGCGGCCTGTTTTGTATCATTCATTTTATTGGAGGCTTCAGTTCCGTTTTCGATTGTATCTTTGAGCTTGATCTACATCACGTGTTTCACTGCGGTATCCGATCGTCTCTTTCCGACGCCCACGTTTCCACGTCTCGACACTTCCGAGGGGCAAGGGACCCCACTAGGATCGTGCACGCTCCGGAGAGCACAGGCGAGGCGCCCAGCGCGCAGACGCCGCTCGCAAGATAGCGGGAACGACACACCAGAGCGGGGCCTGATCCAACCCCACGCACCGGCTTCCCGCCACGACCTCCTTCTTCCCGACACCTGAACCCGACGTGAAGCGAGGCGGTTGCCCGGTGATCCTCATCGCGTCACCCACTGCTTGAGAACACAGACAGGAACCTCGGCATCGAGTCAGATATTTCCAGGTACTAGCATTTCAAGTTATTTCAAATTTTGCATTGCTTCACATACACTGCTGAAACAGAAAGATTGTCTTACTGCTTGAGTTTGAGCATCCACACTTTGCATTAGTTTAGTCCATACGTGTGTGAATTTTTTTTTCCCGCTTAGATTAGGGATTTGCTGATTTTCTAGCTTAGACAAAACGTTAGAAAACATTAGAAAATTCTCATTGAAAGAGGGGAAAATACATTGAAATCTTGGGAATCGAAGAGAGGACAGTTCGACTAGACTTTGGCCTAGGCAAATCAGAGAGCTTAGACTGACCTTTACCTCCTGGCTCGTGACTCATCAAGCCTCTTCTCTGATCTCTACTCAGAGCTTAGAGAAATAATTGAGCCACTTACGCTGGACCTTGTGTTACGTTCTAGGACAGAGCAGAGAAGAGAGATGGAGGATATATTCAAGGAGTTGGTAATAGAGAAACAAGGGGCCCGCGTAGTCCAAGCGGTATTGAGAGAAAAAGGGAAGTTTACAGGCTTGAACATAACCGAGTACCTAGATGTTTTTGAGGAACAGGCACGGATTTATGGTCCCGAGGATGTGTTTACACATTACTTCACACGGGTAGTATCACGATCTATTTTAGCCCCTATTACTGCACATATAGCAAAGCCTTGGGCCGAATTCAGAAAAGAATTGCATAAGCTGTTTTATTTAGAAGATTTTTCCCAACACAGTAGAAAAGGGTTCTTGCGGTGGATAAGCTCTCCGAAGCCCACTGCATCCCTCACTCAACTTTTGAATAAGTTCTTGAGAAGATATGAACAACTTCCACAGGCCGA
Source organism: Ceratopteris richardii (assembly GCA_020310875.1). Lineage (NCBI taxonomy): Eukaryota > Viridiplantae > Streptophyta > Polypodiopsida > Polypodiales > Pteridaceae > Ceratopteris > Ceratopteris richardii. Next base: position 57,760 of record MU261838.1, on the reverse strand, counting down.
TTTAGATGCTTTGAAACCTGACCTAGTTATATCTTTCCTTAGGATCTTAAGTCTTGAAGACAGGACTGAGGTCGAAAGGAGGATTGAAGAGCCTGGGAAGAGATTTGGATTGACTGAAGGTTGGGGTGTAGTGAGGAGAGAGGTAGAAGCGGTTGCCCAAATGAGGCAACGCCAGGCGGTGTTATACGTTAGACCTGTAGTGGTAACACCACAACCGCCTAGGGAAGCTCCACTTCCGGCAATTCCGAATGTGCCTGCAACGTCAGCTTTTGCTAATGTTGCGTCCACTTCGCGATCGCCAATGGAGCTACAGGTTGAGATTCTCAGTCGACAGATAGAGAATCTTATTACGATGCAAGCGTCTATGTCAAAAGAAATGGTGAGTATTCACAATAAAGTTAATTCTATGGGATATCAGGACCCCACTCCTCCTCAGGCGAGTACGAGTTATGTAGATACATTACAGAGAGGCACTATGCCCATTCCAAATATGCAAGGCTATGTGATGCCACAGCCTGCACCTCTACTGCAGCCTGTTGCCCAACAGATACCTACACCACCAGTGCAAACCACATTTCAAAAAAACACTGGACCTTTTGAGAGACGAGCGACTGGTGGGTTTGGAGGGGCTAAGAGATGCGTATGGTGTGATGCACAAGAGCATTTTTCATATGCCTGTGAAGAGCTTAAGCTAGCAAAAGAGCATCAACTGGTGATAGATATCGATAAGAAGTTATGTGACTTCAGGACCCGCCTTCCTCTACCTGTGAATTGGGGAAAGGGGGGAATGAAGAAGTTTTATGAAGATTTATCTGGCAATAATGCAAGTACATCAGCTTCACGATTAGAACCTGTTGAGGAGGAAGATGAAAAAGTGCCTAGACCTCGACCTCAAAGAAATTATTCCATTGAGGCTTTAGTGAGGGCTAGGGATGCGATCATGCAGAAGACTGCCTGGAAGTCTCCTGTTGAAGAATCCTGGGTCTATTCCCATATAGCCAATGAAGAGGAAAAGGGATGAGAGTCAGGAAGAGACTGAGCATGAAAGAAGAGTGACTAGAAAGCAAAGTCAAGAAGGCCGAAGAAAAAGCTAAAGAGCCAGAGAAGAGAGTTCAGTTTAAAGAGCCTGTAGCTACTCAGGCAGAGGCAAAGAAGAAAGAGATAAGAGAGGGAAAGAGGCCGGCTGGGCCAACTAAGATTCAAGAACTGACTAAAGAGAAAGAGAAAGAACCTGAACCCGTTCAAAAGAAAGATGAAATTCAAGAAAGTATTCAAGAGGCTGACAAAGAAAAGAAGAAGAAAAAGAAGAGAACTCCAAAGGCTGTATTAATTTCTGAGTTGGAAAGGAAAAATGATGCAAGAGAGATATTAAATGACATTTTACTGAAGAGCCAAGTGACCATGTCCTTGGAGCAGGTCTTCTCCATAGCGAAGCCTGAGTTCAAGGACAATTTTATAAAGCTGGTTAAGAGAAAGAGGTTTCCACTACCTGAAGATGTAGAGATGGAAGAAGCACCTGAAGATATTCAAGTGACAAATGAAGCAGTTACATTGAGTGATACATCTGATGATGATGATGAGGTTGCCAGGTGTCATAAAAATTCTCTAGGTCCTATCATACCTGATGATGAAATGAGGAAGACAGAAAGTGAGTTTAGCAGGACCTTTTGGGCGAGAGGAACTCCAGAGATGAAGATAAAGTTAGGGAGCAATGAGGAGTCATGTTTTGCTCTGGCCTTGATTGACTCAAGATCAGAGATAAATGTGATTTCTAAGAAGCTCTATGATAAGTTTAGGTGGCCGATTGATAAAGATCATGGATGGAGGATGAGGACAACAGATAATGGTTCAGGAGTACTGCTTGGGGCATGCGCCTTTGTGCCTGTGACCATAGGAGGGATTTATGAGGAATTTCACTTCTTCGTCTAGGACCATCGTTCATATGAGGCTATCCTTGGGCAGCCCTTTATAGCTGAGGTGAGAATGGAGACTAAGGCCATGGATGATGGATCTGCCTATGCACGAATCCATTCTAGATCTGGCCTTCATTCTTTGCAAGTGATGATTGTGTGTCCAAATCACTCCAGGAATAGAAAGAATATAAGAAAGAAACCTATTAATTCACATGACCATGATGAGTGTATGCCTGTTGAAGAGTATGGAGCTTCTGCTGATCAAAATTTTTGTTAGGATCCACTATTGAGTGAGACAACAGTGGGAGTTGGTTTGATGTCTCCCATGACTTTGTACATAGTTTTGAAAGTTTTTCTATTTGTTCATCTACATTCAAGTTGCTATGTTTACAGAAAGAAAATGTTTCAAATAAATTCAGAAAAGTTCATGAGAGATACTATAAGCATTTAGGAATTATGTTACCTGATGAGAAGATTGAAGATGTGATCCAGTTGGAGAGAAGTTCGACTACTCTGGAAGAGCTTGAGAAGGCATTTGAGAGAAATGAGAAATGAGAAATCATTATGCTCAGCTCTATCCAAGAGTATGAGATGATTAAGGAGTTTATGAGAGAGCATGAAGTAAATGTAAATACAAATTATAAGACTTTGGATAAGAAAGTGAAGCCTATAGCGCAGCCATTGCCAGAAGATAGTCATGAGAAATATCTGCGAGTGTCAGATGACCCTATGCTGAGACGAAGAGAGCTCATAGGGCATCATTTTATTGATGAGACTATTAAAGAGATCAAGTTTGGAGAGAAATTATTTCTGAGAAAAGAAGAGAAACAGAAATTTATTGAAGTTATTAAGAATCATGAAAAAGCATTTTCACTTTTTCCACATGAGATAGGTTGCGCGGACCCGAAACAAGTACCTCCCATGATTATCTTTACAGCGCCACATATACCATGGAATATCGGGCCTATACCAGTCCCAAAGGCTCACTTACTTGAGCTGATGAGGTTGCTAAAGGAAAAGATTTCCATGCGGATATTGGAACCTTCCTCGGCTCCATATTCGAATAGGTGGTTTACAGTGCCGAAGAAGAATGGGAAGCTTCGTTTCATTCAGGATCTGCAGCCTGTGAATAAAGTCACAATTAGAAATGTAGGGACAGGACCCATAGTGGATGAGTTTGCTGAGGCGTTTGCTGGGCATTCCATCTACTCTATGGGGGACCTGTATTCAGGTTATGACCAGTTTCAGTTGGCTATGGAGAGTACAGACATTACGACCATGAGGACTCCACTGGGCCTTGTACGCATGTGTACTTTGCCGCAGGGAGCGACGAATTCTGTGGCTCACATGATGAATGCCATGAATCTGGTTTTACGAGACTTTATACCATTTGTGACTATGCCATTCATTGATGATGTTCCGATAAAGGGATGTGAGGAAAGAGTGAAAGATGTGAGTTTAGATGCTTCAGGATGCAGAAAGTTTGTGAGTGACCATATTGCTGATTGTGAAAGGATCTTTGAGAGATTTGAAGATGTGGGGCTAACACTTTCTTTAGAGAAATTGGTTTTTGGCGTCGATGAGGTCCTCATTGTAGGACATCTGTGTGGACATTATGGCCGCAAGTCGTACCCGCAGAAAGTTGAGGCCATTAGCAGGATCTTTGAAGTGTGTCGTAATGTCAGTGAGGTGAGAAGGTTTCTAGGAGCCTGTGTATTCTATGTGATATGGATTCCTCACTTTGCTCACGTTGCGAACCCCTTATATGATCTCCTGAGAAAAAGAAAGAAGTTTGTATGGACAGAGAAACAATCGAGAGCTATGCGTAAACTGAAGCAGCTGCTAATTGAAGCTCCAATTCTGAAGCGTGTTGACTATTCAGGTCAAAGACCTATCATTTTGACCGTTGATACCAGTCCTATTGGCATAGGCTGGGTCATAGGGCAAGATGATGATGAGGGGCAGAGATATGCAGTGCGCTTTGGTGCTAAGATCCTACATGATACCCAAAGAAAATATCCACAGATTAAGAGAGAGTTATGGGGATTAGTGACTACTTTAAAGAGCAATAAAGAGTATTTCATTGGGGCGAATGTGATAGTTGAGACTGACTGTCTTCCACTGATTGGCATGATTGCAAATTGTTCATCTCCGGATATTGCTATGCTTAGATGGATCTCTTATATAAAGTTTATGAATCTTGCATTTGTACACATAGCTGGGAAGTCGAATACAGTGGCTGATATGCTTTCAAGAGCGAAATTTGATGATGAGTCTGATGATGATGATGAGGTAGAGAGAGATACACATATGATGAGATATGATCCATTGATGTATGTTTATGAGCAGTTCCGTGAGAGTGAGTATGATGGTGAGTGGAGAGATATTGGAAGATATCTGAGTACTCTGAAGCCTTCCCCCGGTTGGTCCACAAATAAGTATAGATCCATCAGAAAAAAGTCTTACAACTTTTTCTTGAAGGATGGGCTTATTTGGCGACACGCTAAAGGCAAGGTGAAGTGTCCACAGAGAGTATTGAGTTCGAGGAGTCTTCAGAGAAAAGTTATGAGAGAGATGCATGAGACCTTATGGGCAGGTCACAAAGGATTTTATGCTACATATGAGAAGATTAGGGAAGCTTACTGGTGGCCAGGGATTTATGTTAGTGTGAGAGATTTTGTAGAGACTTGTGCTACATGCCAGGTGCATTCATCAGTTAGGCACAGAGACCCGTTACATCCGACGTACCCTCCTTGTATCCATTACAAGTGGGTGGTCGACCTTGTAACCATGCCCAAAGGGATAGATAAGATGAGATACATTGTACTTGCTAGAGAGGACTTGACCAACCATGTGGAAGGTCGAGCTCTTCGTACGAAGACTACTTATAATGTATGCAAATTCCTTTTAGAAGAAGTGATCTCAAGATTCGGATACGTTGAGAAAGTGGTTGCGGACAGGGGAGAGTTGGATGCGAGAGAGGCAAAAGAGTTCTTTGATCGTCATGGAATTCGATTGTCTCTCACCACTACCTATAATCCAGAGGCAAATGGGAAAATCGAGAGAGGTCACCCTTCCATTGTGAAGGCGATCTCTAAGGCTTGCAGCGATGACATCAAGCAGTGGCCTAGGTTTCTTCCATTCGCGTTATGGGCTGATAGGATGACTTACACTCGGTCCACAGGATTCATGCCTGCTGAATTGATGTATTGTCAAAAGCCAATCTTCCCCATCCAGACTCAGATAGTGACATGGTTTACGCTCCCATGGAATGATGGTATGACGAGAGAAGAGTTATTATCATTGAGAATAAAGCAGTTAGAACAAGGAAATGAAAAGTTGAAAGAAGCAGTCCAAAAGTTAAAGGAGTCAAGGTTAAAGAACAAGATCTATTTTGACAAAACCCATCGACTGAGACCACGTAGGATTGAGATAGATGATTGGGTGTTGGTGTACGACAGTACATTCGATACTCAATACGATGCTAGGAAGAAATTGACCAAACGATGGTTTGGGCTGTATGTGGTTACGTCTGTGTTTGAAAATGGTACGTATGCACTTTGTGAGTTAGACAGTAGTCCTTTGAGATCTTTGATTGCAGGAAAGAGGATAAAATTATTCAAGAAAAGAAATGAAGCAGATTATGAGATTGAGCAAGAACTTCTAGAGGATGCTGATGACACTGAGGCTGATGCTGATGAAGAATGATAGACCATGGAATTAAAGAGAAGCCAGATCAAAATGATGAAAAAATGACCTGGTGAAACGTTTCTGATTTGAGACGTGTTTTCTTTCTGATAGACCATATGCATTGCATTGATGTGTGTGATAAAGATATGTATGAGTTTATGAAAATCATGTAGAATGAAGAAACCAAATATCTATTATGGGTTTTCACGAAGCATGAGAGACTAGTAATTATATGAATAGGATCAGTTAGTGGACTAGAGACTTTTGGGAGTGAAAGCTTAGGAATGTGATGACATGATTAGACCGAGTGCATGTATATGCTGATTGATTTGAACACTTAGTGAGTGGGAAACTTTGGATCCTAGTATTTATTTCTTGCGAAATCTTACCTCCATATGGATCATGATTTATAAAGAAACATTCATACTTATGACAGCTTATATGTGCGTGTATGTTGTTGGTGCGCTACGATGGGCTAGTAGGCGGGTGGAACCACCTTGGTCGGGTGATCGGGGCCACGAGCCGTAGCTAGTTTTGTCATAGGCCTAACCTATCTGTTGTCATGCGCCTGTATGGGTCGGTAGGCAGGTCGAGTCGCTCTGATCGGGTGGTCAGAGCCACGAGCTGACGTCGATTTCATGCAGGGCTGACGTTGTGTATGTCGTGCGCTATGTCGGGTCGGCAGACAGGTGGAACAAACTTGGCCGGGCAGACAAGTCCATGAGTCGCACCCGATTTCGACATAGGCCGATTTGTGAAAAATAAAAGATAAAAGGAAATGCTGAGCTGAGATGAAAAAGAAAAGAAAAAGAAAAAGAAAAATGAAAAAGAAAAAGAAAAAGAAAGAAAGATCTAATGGAGAGTTGGACAAGTAGGAGATAAATAGTAGGAATCGAGGTATATTCTACAAACTGAGTTAGTAGAAACATATGTATATGCTAGTACTTAGAATGAGCAGTTGGATCTGAACCAGTTGAACGAACAAAACATCTAGAAAAGCTGACGATTTATTCATGTGATTACTTGTCAGATTGCAGACGCAGAAACATAATATGATGTTTGTGAAGCTTGAATCTACCTAATTTTCTAAAATTCATACCAATCTTTATAAAAATTGCATGACTGCATGAGATCATGATTTGAGTTTTGAAGAGAAAAAGATAAAAAGTGTAAAGAGATTTGAAAAAGAACCCTGATACTCTTCTGTTGAATCTTGCAAGTTGGCCCATCGGGACGATGTGCAGGTTTAGCGGGGGCGAATGTCGAGATGAAATCCCGCAGGGAGTGTGCACTAATTTTTTTTCAAAAGTTCATATATTTAGTGTTTTGTGTGATATTTTGAGTGAAGAAGATATTTCATGCAAATTTTGGCCGTATTAATTGATTGTGTGATGCGGAAACATGTTTGAGATGTGTGTGAGACCCGTGTATATAAACAACAGACTTTAGACCCATAAAAACCTAGGTTTGACCCTTCAAATCCCCTGAAAACTTGAACTTACCTGAAAAATGCGAGTTTACCCCCTGAAAACCGGACTTGAACCCTTGGAAACCCTTGGCGTTTAGGTCCAAACTGTAAATAAACCCGTGAATTGACGAGTTGGAGATAATTGTGAGCAAAACCCTGATTTTTCCGACCAAAAATCCTAGGTCGGACCCTTGGAATTGGTGTTTATCCTAGCCCAAACCCTTAGATTAATTAACCCTGTATACAGTGTGAAACCAAAACATTAATTCAGGAAAAATAAAAAGGACAAAAATCAAAAATAGAATCAAGAGATGGGATTTTCCAAGAATAGTAAGTGAACATGCATGGTCGTCTGAAATTGGAAAGCTGAGTAGGGAGGTTGGAAACTTCTAGATAAACGTTGTCGGGTCGTGAGAGATGCTCGGATGGTGGATCAAGTCATCCGCCTAAATCGTTCGGCACACGCAGGGTGTCTGTAGCGGACTCAGGCTTAAGGAAATAAGGGTTCTAATGACAAAACAATATAAATTACCTAATTCTATGACTGAAACTAAAGTTTTCTTACCAAAAGTAAATAGTTTTAACTAGCTATGGACCGTAAGGATGGGCAGCCTCGTACATAGCAACAGCTTCCTGATATGAGATTGAAACTTCCATAATGGGTTCTTCTACTAAACTTTCAGGTAAGCTAGAGGGTTCTGGTCTGTCTAGAGTTGGCGGAACATTTTCAATATTTTCAATATTTTCAATAGTACTGTGCTCAGACTCATGAACTAACTTAGAAGACATCAAGGAAAGTAATGGAAAAACTAATGAAACAATATGATGCTAAACTGTTTGAATGAATTAATTGATATGCTAATGGTTCTTGATGAAAGTAATGGGAAAGAATATTGTTGCAAAACTGCTTAAATAAATTAATTGATAAGCTAATGGTTCGAATCAATAAATCTAATACAACTGGAAGGCCTAAACAATTGGATAAATGTCTAGTCAATTGGATAGTTGACTAAATGAGAAATAAGATTTAAATGGATCTTTAGGCTATGGCTTCACTTCAATTGTCTTCACTTCACTTTAATTGATTGTAATCTTCAATGTTTCTGCAAAAAACATTAGGATATTAGTAATATTACAAGAAATCATTAACTTTCAAGACATAATTCACTTGGAATTTGCATACACATGCATTCTCACATATGCAAACACACACACTTTCATGCATATGCACATACTCATATGCTCATACAAATATACTTTCTCATATGCATATATGCACATATGAATATTCATCAACTCTCATGCTAACATACATGCTTATGCTTATGCTTAAATTAACCCATGTACTTACATCTATACACACACACACACGTCACATCATACACGCACACACACATAACACATACACACATATCACACATACACGCACATACACATAACACATACACACATAACACACACACATCACATACACACATACACACATCACACATAACACATACACACATAACACACACACATCACATACACACATACACACATCACACATAACACATACACACATCACACATAACACATACACACATAACACACACACATCACACGCACATACACATAACACATACACACATCACACATAACACATACACACATAACACACACACATCACACATACACGCACATACACATAACACATACACACATATCACACATACACGCACATACACATAACACATACACACATAACACACACACATCACATACACACATACACACATCACACATAACACATACACACATAACACACACACATCACATACACACATACACACATCACACATAACACATACACACATCACACATAACACATACACACATAACACACACACATCACACATACACGCACATACACATAACACTTCACACATACACACACATACACATAACACATACACACATATCACACACACTACTGCAGGGACTCAGACCAAGCCACGGAATAGGCATGGTCATGCTTTCGGCCGGACAATCATTCATGCAGCAGCATGGGGCATATCAAGATCATCGTACGCAGCAGGACATGACGGCTCAACATCCCGAGCACGAGGAGGGTCTAATGAGAAAGAAGGAAAAACTGAAGAAAGTAAAGAGCAGGAGACAGTACCTGCAAAAAACATTAGGAGAAACTTGAGCTCAATACACATTTAAATACATACACAAGTCCTTCCTAATCCACTCTTTTGGTTTTAACTTTTAATCTACAACCACACTTTAATCTCCTTACTTTCACCACACTTTAAATTGACTTTATTTACACAACTCACTTACTCCATTCTTTTAACCTTTTTCATATACACCATTCATTTAAAGTTTCTCTTTAACTTCCTTTAATTGCATCATTTATTCCAACCACTCTTTCAATCACTTTAGTTACACATCTTCTATAAACCATTCTTTTTCCTAGTACTCATATAGACCACTAGTTATTTATCCATTTAATTTACCATTTTTAATTTAATTAGCCTATATTTCTTATTTTAAATAAATCATTTAATTCAATCTTAGTTTAAGGGTTTAATTAATTAGAACCTTAGTATTTAAAAGCATACACACTATTAAATTAACAAATTAAACCATAAATTAAATTTGTAGGTTAACCAATGTTAAATTATAGATTAATTTCATTAAATATTATTTGTTTCAACCCTTCACACTAAGGCTAATCTTCATTCTTGCACACTAAACCCCTTAAAACCCTTTTGGAATCCTACCAGTAGCTCATTAACATTTAAATAAACCCTATCATTAACCCTTTGGAACATAAATAAACTCTATTAGAACCTATTAGAACCTTTTGAGACCTTTTAATAGGTTCATGTTCCCTTTTGGAACATGAACCTATTAGAACCTTTTGAGACCCTTCAAATGAACCCTATTGTCATAAATCATATGAACTAGAGTTATATACCCATGTTTCTAGCATGTATAAATATAAATACTCATTAATTAAGTACTTAGGGTAAACCCTAATATGAACATATGTCCTGCTTCATCCTTCATACCTGATAACATTTTCAAAATAGTTAATCCAATTAGCACAACTGATCAACAATGATATAAAAGAGGTTTAGAATTCACCAATAAATATTTTAATTTTTCGGGCCATCAATTGGAAGATGCAAATCTTCC
>MU261838.1:17500-37500 GCA_020310875.1 Ceratopteris richardii | reverse complement strand
AGAACTACTCAGTATAGGAGAGTTTTCCATGGCTATGAGCAGAATGAGGCCAAGACATTTTGTACACATCTTGTCTAATAGATAACACATGTTTGTGTAGAAAGATTTGATCTAATTCCTCTTGTGTGTTGAATTCTATGTGATTTCATATGAGTGTGTAAGTCAGTTGAGAGTGATGAGTTTTCTGTCGCACTTTTCCCTGATCTTCTTAAGGTCAGATCTCACAGTATAGTGTAAAGTTTTTCATGAGTGATAGCTCACTTTAAAGCTACTACCTTCAACTACAATTGGTCAAAAGATCTTTACAAAACGGGACGCGTATTCAGAGAAATGAGTCTAACAGTTAAGGTATGTCAAATCGATGAAGTCATTTTTCAGATTTCACACATAGTGCAAATGTTGAAGTGAATTCAGAAGATTTTGAAGTTATTACTTGAAAGTCTTGCTTGGTATATGTTGCTTAACATTAGCAAGAACTTCTATTTGTAAATGATCAAAATAATTTACAAAGATCAAACTAATAAAGATCAGATTTGAAGCTGGAAGAAAAGGCGCAGTTTCTGGAAAGTGAATTTTTGGATTTCACTAAGTTTAGTGGTAAAGTTTTCAAATTGAGAATGTTACTAAGCTAATGATGATTATGGAGGTCTTCTAATATCACTTTATCTTAGTTCTTGTGGTGTTTCATACATCAACAAGTGGTATCAGAGTAGAAAGGTCCTCAAGAGTGAAAAGAGGAGCAGATACAAGAGGAAGAGTTCTTCATTAAAGAGGTGAAAGCTGAGGTGTTGAACAACAAAAGACATCAGAGGAGTGATTCAAAGTTATTCTCAAGGGTAAAGATCTACAAAAGGTACCATACTTTAACCTTATACTCACAGGTTGAAGCAGAAGCAAGAAGTCTATGGCAGATCATGTATCTATTGACAAATTGGACAGAGATAATTATCCTGCTTGGGTAACGAGAATGGAAGCTTTACTTATGAGTAAGGATCTAATGATATATGTGACAGGTGAAGAAGAAAAGCCTAAGTTTGAAGATGAAAGTCAACCAAGGAAAGAAGAACTAGAAGCTTTGAAGCTATGGCAGAAGAGAGATGCAAGTGCAAGGGCTTATATATATAACACTATCACATATCATTTGTTACCACATATCAGAGGATTAGAAACAGCTGAAGACATATGGAATGCTTTGGAAGATCACTTCCAAAACACTACTAAAGCTAGGAAGGCTAGCTTATGGTTAGAGTTCACCACATTTAAGAAAAAGCAAAGTCAGAGCATTAGTGATTATGTCAGTAAGATGAAGGACTTGGCAGATAGCCTTGTATCTATTGATGAGGATATTGAAGATCATAGGTTGATAGCACAATTGCTTGCAGGATTGAGAGGAGATGAGAGGTGGAAAGCTTTTGTACTCTCAACTGAACTTTCATTAAATCATTATGTACCAGAATTAAATCAATTGCTTGGACTGATGCTCACATTTGAGCATGACTTGGAGACAGATGGAGATAAAGGATATAGTTCTGCTATGTATGCAAAGAATAAGAAGAAAAATGAGAAAGGTAAAGCAAAGGATGAAGAAGAGCTGACTACTCAAGCAAATTATGGAAGAGGAAGAGGTATTGGTAGAGGTAAAGGTCAAGGAAATGGAAGAGGTAGAAGTAATCAGAACAATAACAAGAAGACATGCTGGATTTGTGGATTGAGCAATCATCTAGCATATGATTGTTGGCATAACCAACAAGGATCAAATCAAAATCAAAGTAATAATGGTAGAGGAAGAGGTGGAAGGTTTTAGAATCAATTTCAAAGAGGAAGACAGAATTCAAGAGGAAGTTTTGGTAGCGGTGGTGGAAGAAATTGGAATCAGAATAAGTCTTATAACACTACCTATTACAACTATGCAAATGATACACAGAATGACAACCATACAAAATTGATGATGAATTCACTAAGTACATCAGAGAAGGAGGATCTCAAGGTGTTCTATATTGACTCTGGTTGTTCAAATCATTTTTCAAGTAATATAGAATTGTTATTAGAATTGGAAGAAGGTATTTCAAGTCATACAGTACAAACAGGTGACAATACAAAACATAATGTGCATTCAGTTGGAAAAGTGAAGTGCAGGAGTGGAGCTGATTTGCTAACAAATGTTTTGTATGTTCCAACAATACCAAAGAATCTGATTAGTGTGGGACAAATAGTGGAGAAAGGTTTTCAAGTCAGATTTACAAATGAAGGAGTATTTTTTGAAGATCCAGAGGATGGATACAATCAAATTATTTGTGGTAAAAAGGAAGGTAGACTTTTTACTCTCAAAGTGCAAGGGAATGTTGGTCAAGCCCTGATCACACATGGTGATGAAGTAATTACAGAGTTAGACCTCTGGCATAAGAGGTTAGGACACTTTAATGAAAAAGGAATTAAAACCATGGTGGAGAATCAATCTGTAGTAGGGCTACCAAATGTGAAAAGCCAACATATGATCTATAAGCATGAAGCTTGTCAGATGGGAAAGGCACACAGGTTATCATTTCAGAAGAAAGGTTTCAAAGTATTTGGAGCTTTCAAACATTTTCATGCATATACAGAAAGAGTTACAGGTCAAAAGCTCAAGAGATTAAGGTCTGATGGAGGGGGAGAATACTTCTCCCAAGAATTCAATGATTATCTTTGGAATGTAGGTATCAAGAGAGAAATAACTTGCATGTATACACCTCAACACAATGGGGTGGCAGAAAGGAGGAATAAAACATTGGTTGAGTTTGCAAGAGCAATGTTAAAAGAAAAGAATTGCCCTAATTATCTTTGGGCTGAGGCTATAAATACAACTACATATCTTGTGAATAGGTTACCATGTGCAGCTCTAAATGGAATGACCCCTTATGAAGCATGGTGGGTTAAGAAACCAACACTTGATCATTGTAAGGTGTTTGGATCAATTGCCTATGCTTATGTACCATCACAACTCAAACATAAGCTTGAACCAAAGGCTGAAAAATATGTATTTATTTGGTATGATGAAAAGTAGATGGGTTATAAGCTATGGAGTCCTCTAATTAAACAATTTATTGTTTCCAGAGATGTGACATTTGATGAACAGAAGAGTTGGTATGCAGATAAAGATTGTAATCTTGAAACATTTGAAGAAGAGGTAAGAATAAGTGAAAGAGATAAATCACATATGCAGGTAGATGGAGATGAAGATCATATGCAAGCAAGCATATCCAGGATTGGATCATATAGAAGAAATGAAGATGTACCTAGATTTGATGAAGAAGTATATCCAGATACACATGAAGAGTGTGAACCAAGAAGATCAACCTGAATGAGGAAACAAACTAAAAGGTATTCTTATGATACTTCTTATTTGACTCAGAAGAACTATGCTTGCATGGTTAAGGAAGATGAAGAACCTCAAAGCTATGATGAAGTAAAAGGTAAGAGACAATGGGAAGAAGCAATGAAAGAAGACTTTAATGCACTTGAAGAAAACAAAACTTGGGAACTTGTTCCAAAACCTAATGGTAAGAAAGTGATTGGAAATAAATGGGTTTACAAAATAAAGAAGCATGCAAATGGAAGAATAGCCAAATACAAAGCTAGATTGGTGGTTAAAGGCTATGCTCAAAGTCATGGCATAGATTATGATGAGACATTCAGTCGTGTAGCAAAGATGTCAACCATAAGGACAATCATTGCTATTGCAGCATCAAAAGGATGGACATTGAGTCAATTGGATATAAAGAATGCATTTTTGAATGAATATATATTAGATGAGGTTTACGTGGAGCAACCTCAAGGGTTTGCAGATTACAAGTTTCCAAATTATGTTTGCAGATTGAGAAGAGCACTTTATGGATTAAAGCAAGCTCCAAGATCTTGGAACTATAGACTTGTGAAGTATCTTAATGATCTTGGATATCAAAGTTCAAAGGCAGATGCAATTTTACTTATCAAGAGAACAAATGAAGGTACGATCTACATTTGTATTTATGTAGATGACATTATAATCACAGGTACTTCAAATGAAGGAATCAAGGAGGTGAAGAGATTACTTGAGAAGGAATTTAAGATAAGTGATCTAGGAAAATTGTCATATTTTCTTGGAATGGAAATCACTTATGCAGAACATGGCATATATGTATCACAAGAAAGGTATCTTTTGAATCTTCTAAAGAAGTTTAACATGGAGAATTGTAGAGAGGCATCAACACCACTAGAGGTCAATCATAAACTCAGCAAATATGATGGTGCAGAGTTCAAAGATATGAGGAAGTATCAATCTTTAGTGGGAAGCTTGATTTATGCTACATTAACAAGACTTGATCTCAGTTATGCAGTGGGAGTTCTTTCTCAGTTCATGCATTGTCCAAAGCATCCACATTGGATTGCAGGATAAAGAGTTCTTAGATATATCAAAGTAACTTTGAAGGAAGGATTATATTATCCATTTACATTAGATGTAAGCTTGAGAGCATATAGTGACTCAGATTGGGCAGGAAGTCAAGATGATAGAAGGTCAACACATGGATATATGATATACATAGGAGATAAACTTGTGAGCTGGTGTTCAAAGAAACAACATATATTGGCTTTATCATCAACTGAAGCTGAGTACAAAGGACTTGTGGAAGGAGCAAAAGAAGTGATATGGATGTAGACCTTGTTCAAAAGCTTGGATATTGATCAAGGTATACCTATCATACATGGAGATAATAGGAGTTCATTATATCTGCAACAAATCCTATATTTCATGCAAGAACAAAGCATATAGAGATACAATATCATTTCTTGAGAGAAAAGCTAATGGAGAAGGAGCTTGAAGTGGTGTACACTTCTACAAAAGATCAGATTGTGGATATTATGACAAAGAGCTTGGATGGAGTGAAGACAAGTAGATTCAAAGAGATGGCAGGAATAAAAGAGAAGAAGATTACATGAAGAAGTCAGAGGATGCTAGTTACTGATTGAGGGGGAGCTGTTGGGGTTTCACAAACTAATTAGACATAAATATATGAAGATATATGAAGGAAGAAGAAAGACAAAGAGAAGTGAAGGCAAAGCACTCTGAAAACTAAGTCTAAGTGATTGGACAAATTCACTCTTGTAATTTAGTGCAAAATTAAAGTCTAGTCTTGACATAGAATCTTAAAAATTACGAGTTTGAGTCTAGGAGTATGTAGACCATATGTATATAAGTCAATTTGAGTTGAAAAACATATAGAGAACTCAATTTTGTAATTCTCAAGTGAATAGAAAAAGTGGGGTTTTTCTGAGAGAGATGTTGAGGAAGAACTAATCAGTATAGGAGAGTTTTCCATCGCTATGATCAGAATGAGGCCAAGCCATTTTGTACACATCTTCTCTGATAGATAACACATGTTTGTGTAGAAAGATTTGATCTAATTCCTCTTGTGTGTTGAATTCTAAGTGATTTCATATCAGTGTGTAAGTTAGTTGATAGTTACGAGTTTTCTGACGCACTTTTCCCTGATCTTCTTAAGGTCAAATCTCACAGTATAGTGTAAAGTTTTTCATGAATGATAGCTCATTTTAAAGCTACTACCTTCAACTACAATTGATCAAAAGATCTTTACAAAATGGGACGTGTATTCAGAGAAATGAGTCTAACAGTGAAGGTATGTCAAATCGATGAAGTCATTTTTCAGATTTCAGACATAGTGCAAATGTTGAAGTGAATTCAGAAGATTTTGAAGTTATTACTTGAAAGTCTTGCTTGGTATATGTTGCTTAACATTAGCAAGAACTTCTATTAGTAAATGATCAAAATAATTTACAAAGATCAAGCTAATAAAGATCAGATTTGAAGCTAGAAGAAAAGGCATTGTCGGGAAGAAGGAGGTCGAGCGAATGGGAAGAAAGTCGGCATGGACGTTGGATCAGGTCCCCTCTGGTGTGCGCTGTTCCCGCTGTCCTGCGAGCGGCATCTGTGCACTGGGCATCTCGCCTAAACTCTCTGGTGTGTGTGCGATCCTCATAGGGCCCCTACCCCTCGGAAGTGACGAGATGTGCGTGCGTACGCGTGAGACCGTAGGCATCGGGAAAGAGACAATCGGATACAACAGTAATATATGGAATGCAGACGAAGCTCAATGATACAATCAAAAAGTAACGGTGATCGACCAATAAAATTTGAATGATACAAAGACGCCCGCTACAGTGCGGGTCCGCGATACAAAAATCCGCTACAGTGCGGAACAAGTAAATACAAATAAATGCCGCCGCTACAGTGCGGATCGGCTGGATATGATATGCCTCTCGCTATAGTGCAAAAAGGCACCCAAGATCTTTGGCTTCATTCTTCACGGATGGATCTTTTCTTCACTTTGGGTCTTTGGTCTTCAATCAAAGCTTCTCTTCAAGTCTTCTTCGCCAATAGTTTTACTTCACTTTACTGATGGAGAGTGTTAATCTCCAAAAGAACAAGCTATCCTTGGTATTAGATCACATCTAGACCAAGAATAACCTTAGACTCCACATAATTTTGGAAATCCATTATCACATTACCAAGAAGTTGACTAACTGTGAAGAAATCACTTTTCTGAAAAATCTGCTACAGATTAATCACTCATTGACTAATCAATCCTGTAAAGTTTTTAATAAAACTTTGCACAATGCTTTGCCTTAAGATTGCGCATCTTCTCCAACTTAAATCTCTGCAAATGATTCAGTATACTCTGAGAAATCATACAAACAATTTACCTGTGTGTAAAACACCTTCTCTGCAGTAGCGACTTTGACACCTGTAACTTCTTAGCTATAGTTCTCCCAATGTCGAACCCGTTTGATCAAGATCTTTTAGCCATAGATGGCTTAACTTCCAACTTAGATTTTGAGCCCTCACTTGTGTAAAACTTTACACTATGCACTGAGCAATGTTCATTTCTCTGAACATGAAATCTGCGCCAGTTTTGTCGACTCTCAGAACATCATCACATATGAATGTTCCTATGCAAAATTCTCTTAACCTGATGACAATTAGACTCTCAAATTCTAGCCATAGATTGATTAACTATGGACTTAGATATGTTCAGAAGGATTTCTCAAAAGATTAACTAGAGAAGCAACAGACACCAAAACATCAGGCGCGAGATTTTCTTGATTACTCAGAAAGTTACAACTACATTGAAGAAGTAACTTCAACTACCTTTCATGTGTCCAATGACACTTTCTACAACTGATTTCTCTCTTCCTATTCTCTATTCACTTATGCCCCGACTTTTTCAAAACATTTATAGGCAAATATGTACAAGCTTATGACTCATCAAAAGTGTGAGTTAGCTATATCTGAACTAATGTACATATGTGTACATAGCTTTGGATCTCTGAGTATGTCCTTCCTTCAAACTTCTGAATTTGTTCTCTTCTTGATTTCTTGACTTCATTTCTTCATAAGCCTTCAATTGATGATTGACATGCACCAACAGCTCCCCCTCAATCATTAATTGAGGTTCTTCTCTATCTTCTTAATTCCTGCCATATCCTTGAATCTCTGTAGCTTTGGTCCATCTAGACTTTTTGTCATCATATCTGCAAGTTGATCTTTTGTAGGAGTATGCATAACTTCAATTTCCTTATCAATAACCTTCTCTCTCAGAATGATACTGTATTTCAATATGCTTAGTTCTAGCATGAAACACAGGATTAGCTGCCAAGTATAGAGAACTCATATTATCTCCACAAATAATAGGAGTACTTTGAATCACATCAAAACTCTTCATAAGTGTCTTTAGCCATATTACCTCCTTTGCAGCTTCCACCATACCTTTATATTCTGCTTCTGTAGATGACAAAGCAACTGTATGTTGCTCCTTAGAACACCATGAAATCAATTTGTCTCCTACATAGCACACATATCCATGTGTTGATCTTCTATCATCCACATTACCTGCCCAATCTGCATCACTATATATCTTCACTCTTGTATCAGAAGTAAATCCATAGTACAACCCTTCTTTGAGTGTACCTTTGATGTACCTAAGTACTCTTTGTCCTGCAATCCAATGTTCCTTTCTAGGACAATGCATAAATTGTGAAAGCACACCAACTGCATATGACAAATCAGGCCTTGTCAATGTAGCATAAATCAAGCTACCAACCAAACTTTGATAGAGCTTCATGTCTCTGAATTCTTCTCCTCCAAATCTAGACAATTTATGGTTCACTTCCAATGGTGTAGGTGCAACCCTGCAATCTTCCATTTTAAATTTGGTTAGCAAATTTTTAAGATACCTTTCTTGGGTCACATATACTCCATGTTGAGTATATAAAATCTCCATTCCCAAGAAGAATGACAAGTTCCCCAAATCACTGATTTTGAACTCTTTCTCCATCTGCTTCTTGATCATTTGTATTCCTTTATCATCTGTTCCTGTAAGTATTATGTCATCAACATAAATACAAACATATATGAATCCATCTTCACTTGCTTTGACTAGCAAGCTACTATCTGCCTTTGATGCTTGAAATCCAAGATCATTCAAGAATTTTACAAGCCTATAATTCCATGCCCTTGGGGCCTGCTTTAATCCATACAAAGCTCTCTTGAGCTTACACACATAATTTGGATTCACTTGATCTTTGAATCCATCTGGTTGCTCCATGTAAACTTCATCTGAAATGTAACCATTCAAAAAAGCATTTTTAACATCTAATTGAGATAACTTCCAACCTTTGCAAGCAGCAATTGCTATGAGGGTTCTGATGGTTGTCATTTTTGCCACAGGACTATAGGTCTCATCATAGTCCACTCCATATGTCTCTGCATATCCTTTCACAACAAGTCTGGCTTTGTACCTAGACACACTTCCATCTGCAAATCTTTTTGTTTTGTAAACCCACTTACATCCAATAATTTTCTGGCTATTAGGTTTAGGAACTAGATCCCAAGTCTGATTCTCTATCAATGCATCATACTCCTCTTGCATGGCTTCTTCCCAATTTCTCTTACCTTTGGCTTCATCATATGTATATGGATCTTCATCTGCTTTTACCAAATAAGCATAATCTTTAGTAGTCAAGAATGAGGTGTCATAGCTATACCTTGTAGGTTGCCATTTGTGCCTAGATGACCTCCTAACTTATGCACTTTTTGAAGTCTCTGGTTCATCACATTCTGGATCAAACCTTGGCCTCTCTTCAATTTCAACCTGTACTTCATTATTCTTATTTTCATCAAGTAATTGAATCTTTGCTTTACCTTTCCTTTGATCCACTACTTCTTCAACATCTGCATGTATATTATATTTACCTGCATACCAAGTACCTTGTTCATCAAATGTAACATCCTTGGATACAAGGAATTGCTTTGTGGATGGACTCCACAACCTGTATCCCATTTGCTTATCATCATAACCAATGAATACATACTTTTCTGCCTTAGGCTCCAACTTATGCCTCAATTGAGATGGCACATATGCATATGCCAAACATCCAAATATTCTGCAATGATCCAAGGTAGGTTTCTTACCCCACCAAGCTTCATATGGTGTCATACCTTGCAAAGCTTTACAAGGCAATCTATTGACCAAATAAGTAGCTGTATTTACAGCCTCTGCCCACAAATAATTTGGGCAATTCTTCTCTTTCATCATGGACCTTGCAAATTCAACAAGAGTCCTATTTCTTCTTTCTGCTACCCCATTTTGTTGAGGAGAGTACCTGCAAGTAACTTCTCTCTTTATACCTGCATTCCACAAGTAATCATTGAATTCATTTGAAAAATACTCTCCCCCTCCATCTGACCTTAGTCTCTTCAATTTTTGACCTGTAATTCTTTCTGCATATGCATGATAGTGTTTAAATGTATTAAACACTTCTGATTTTTCTTTAATCACATAAATTGTGATCCATCTGGTAGCATCATCAACATATATGACATAATATCTTGAACCATTTATACTAAAGTCCTTTGAAGGACCCCACACATCTGTATGCACCAACTCAAGTCTTTCTGAATACATAAACCCATGCTTGGAATAGGATTGCTTATGAGCCTTACCTAATTGACATGCCTCACATCTGTATGTCATGTGTTGACCTGCAATGTTAGGCAACCCAAGCACTGAATCATTATTAATCATGTCTTTGATACCTCTTTCATTGAAGTGTCCAAGTCTTTTATGCCAAAGATCCAATTCAGACACCTTCTGCTCTCCATATGTGAACATAGCATGTCCAACATTTCCTTGTACCTTCAATGTGAAGAGCCTCCCTTCTTTCTTTCCTGTAACAACCTGTTTATACCCTTGACTAGGGTCTTCAACATAGACTCCATCATTGGTGAATCTTACCTCATATCCTTTTTCCACAATTTGACCTACACTGATCAAATTCTTTGGAATTGTGGGAACATAAAGAACCTTACTCAGAAGAGTTCTCCCATCTTTGGCTTTGACTGAACCAATTGACTTTACCTTATGCTTTGTATTATCACCTGTCTGAACTGTATGGTTAATTGCATTATGATCTAAATCAGTCATCAAAGCAATATTTCCACTTAAATGATTACTACATCCTGAATCAATGTAGAACACTCTCATGTCCTCATGTGAGGTTTCATATGTTGCATTCATAATGAGAGTCGAATCCTCCTTCTGATCTGATGCATAGTTGTAGTAGGTGTTATTATAGGATTGATTTTGGAAGCTTCTTCCTCCACCTCTTCCAAAAGAATTCCTACCACCTCTACCTCTGAAGTTTCCTCTCTGAAATGTACCACCTCTTGCTCTTTGATTAAAGTTCTAATAATTACCATTGTTCTGATTATTGTGCCAACAATCATGAGATAAATGATTGGTCTTACCACATATCCAACAAGCTCTTGCATTATCTTTGTTGTTTCTGCCTCTTCCTCTACTTCTGCCATTTCCTTTTCCTCTTATGAAATTTGCTTGGTTTGAAGTACCTTCTTCTTCACCTGATTGTTGCTTTCCTTTGTTAGCTTTCTTCTTGTCTTTAGAGTACATTGCATGACCTGCACTCTTATCAACATCTCCTTTGATATCATTCTCAAAAGTTAGCATATGACCTAACAATTGATTCAAATCAGGAGTAAAGTGATCTAATGAAAGTTCTGTAGACAAAATAAAAGGCTTCCACTTCTCATCTCCTCTTAGCCCTGTGAGAATTTTTCTTACCAATTTATCTTCTTCAATATCTTCATCCACTGCACCTAAAGAATCTCCAATGTCCTTCATCTTTGTCACATAATCAGAGATTGATTGTGAGGCCTTCTTCTTGAAAGTAGTAAATTCTGCCCATAGTGAAGCCTTCCTTGATTTGGTTGTGTTTTGGAAATGCTCTTCCAAAGCATTCCAAATGTCACTTGCACTTTCAAGTCCTCTAATGTGAGGAAGCAAATAGTCATTGACTGCCATGTAGATTATGCTCCTTGCTTGAGCATCCTTCTTCATCCAATTCTTTAGATCTGACAAATCTTCCCTAGTTGGAACACTAGGATCTGTAAACTGAGGCTTCTCTTCTTCACCTGTAATGTA
The DNA here is from genome assembly GCA_020310875.1 of Ceratopteris richardii. NCBI lineage: Eukaryota > Viridiplantae > Streptophyta > Polypodiopsida > Polypodiales > Pteridaceae > Ceratopteris > Ceratopteris richardii. The sequence continues at coordinate 25,969 of MU261838.1, read as the reverse complement.
TGCTATCAAATCTTTGCTCATCAGATGAGCTTCCATTCTCATAGACCAAGCTGGATAGTTCTCTCTATCCAACTTTTCAATTTGGAGACTATCTCCCATTCTTGCTTCACCTGTAGTCTCAAAGCTTTAGCCTTTACAAGAAATAAATGTACCTTAACTTCGAGTGTTGCTTCTTCTGATCCTTTTGATAATCTTTGCGTGTCTCCCTTCAATCTTTCTTCAACACTTTATCCTTCTGAACCTTCGAAATGTAGAACTTGTATGTCTGCAGCAGTTGGAGTCTTCCTTTCCTTAATTTTGACACAACCTGCTCTGATACCACTGATGGAGAGTGTTAATCTCCAAAAGAACAAGCTATCCTTGGTATTAGATCACATCTAGACCAAGAATAACCTTAGACTCCACATAATTTTGGAAATGCATTATCACATTACCAAGAAGTTGACTAACTGTGAAGAAATCACTTTTCTGAAAAATCTGCTGTAGATTAATCACTCATTGACTAATCAATCCTGTAAAGTTTTTAATAAAACTTTGCACAATGCTTCGCCTTAAGATTGCGCATCTTCTCCAACTTAAATCTCTGCAAATGATTCAGTATACTCTGAGAAATCATACAAACAATTTACCTGTGTGTAAAACACCTTCTCTAGCGACTTTGACACCTGTAACTTCTTAGCTATAGTTCTCCCAATGTCGAACCCGTTTGATCAAGATCTTTTAGCCATAGATGGCTTAACTTCCAACTTAGATTTTGAGCCCTCACTTGTGTAAAACTTTACACTATGCACTTAGCAATGTTCATTTCTCTGAACATGAAATCTGCGCCAATTTTGTCGACTCTCAGAACATCATCACATATGAATGTTCCTATGCAAAATTCTCTTAACCTGATGACAATTAGACTCTCAAATTCTAGCCATAGATTGATTAACTATGGACTTAGATATGTTCAGAAGGATTTCTCAAAAGATTAACTAGAGAAGCAACAGACACCAAAACATCAGGCGCGAGATTTTCTTGATTACTCAAAAAGTTACAACTACATTGAAGAAGTAACTTCAACTACCTTTCATGTGTCCAATGACACTTTCTACAACTGATTTCTCTCTTCCTATTCTCTATTCACTTATGCCCCGACTTTTTCAAAACATTTATAGGCAAATATGTACAAGCTTATGACTCATCAAAAGTGTGAGTTAGCTATATCTGAACTAATGTACATATGTGTACATAGCTTTGGATCTCTGAGTATGTCCTTCCTTCAAACTTCTGAATTTGTTCTCTTCTTGATTTCTTGACTTCATTTCTTCATAAACCTTCAATTGATCATTGTAAAAAAAATCGAATCAAAACAAGCTTTTGCTTTCTTTTTCTAAAGACCAATCAAGCATAAAATTCTTTGGATCCCCTTTCGCTATCTTTGAGTCATTTTCTTCCTTCCTGGCTAGCTTTTGCTCCTTGTTATCCTTATTGTCTCCCTCCTTCTTAGCTTGTTCCTTAATGGTGCTCATAGGAGCCCGTCCTTAGTGGTCATGATCAATAGGGGTTTGTGAAGTAGCAAAAGGTGGAAGTCAGCACGTTTCCTAAATCCATGTTCAACTCTATCGATGCCCGTATATGGGGATGGACACCTAGGTGAGCATAAACCTCCAAAACTACATGGCCTTGCTAGTGATAATCATTGTGCTTTACTATGAGAAGATAAGGAGATTCTAATTTAGAACGAGTATAGAAGATTTCTCAAGGACATCCATAAAGTTAATTTTTATTCTAGTCTTGAATCTCCATATCACCTCGTGAGTCTCAAAATATGTTTTTATGCAACACTAGAGCTTCATCACATCGCTCTCCATTTTTATGTGGAATCCCCAATTTATCTCTCTTGTATGACTTATCAATTTTCTCTCGTTCTTTCTTGAATCTACCTCTCATACAACGGACATAGAATCATATCTCTATTTGGCATTTTAGCCGACTAACTGCTTTTTCCTCTCTTAATCAACTTCACCATCCTCTCTCTCTGTCTCTCTTTCTCTCTCTCTCCTCCGTGTGTCTCTATCTCTGTAGCGTTGACCATTTCCTCATCTCTCTCTCGCTCTCTCTCATTTTCCCACGTGTCTCTGTGTCGCCATCCACAGTCCAAGTCTCTCTCTCTCTCTCTCTCTCTCTCTCTCTCTCTCTCTCTCTCTCTCTCTCTCTCTCTCTCTCTCTCTCTTCGCCGGATATCTCCCCACCTTCTGCCGTCGTCCACGTCGATGCTGTGAGATTCTTCCGCTGGCAGCTTCGCGCACGACCATAACCATCCTCTCTCTCACCATGTGCTCTACAGCACCGTGAACAATAGCAGGCCTCGAGTCCTTAGGGTCACGTCTGTAATGCCTACATCGCAATTCTATGCCATGATTTTCTCCATCTACTAAAACACCACCTCCAATCTCTCTGTGAGTCTCTGCCACTCTCGTTCCATCACGCGAGATGATCTACATTTCTCTGCGCCGATGAATCTCTCTCACAGCAATGCTCTCTGCATGGAATCTGCCACGCATGCCATCGTCGATTGGAGACTGCGTTTGGAGTTGCAGCTGCCAGCTCCCGAGTCTGTTTCTCTGTCTCTCTCTACAACACATAGACTTCTTCGCAACATCAATCCGCATATATGCCGCCTATTTCTCTCTGTCTGTCGGTGCAGTCAGCCACCGACTTCCTTCTCTGTCTCTCTAGAACCATCTGTCACCAACAGTAACGCACTTCGTCCCTCTCTCTCTACAAGTCCGTAGCTGTGACGTCGCTTGCTCTCTTTCTCTCTCTTCCGTATATACATGCACGCGGTATCTCTAGTGCTGCTATTTCTTCTCTCTGCACTTCCCGAACTCACCGGTAGTAGCGCAGCCACGCTATTTTCTCTCTCTACTATGTTCAATCACGCCTTAGCGCCGCCAATAGACCGTATCGCTCTCTCCCTTTCAATGTCTGCACGTCGACTCTGCCAATCAGCTCTCCGTATTTTTAGCCACATGATGTTGTTCGATCATCGACATGAGATTTCTAGACATGGTACAGACTTCCACCATTAAAGTTGATTGTCCGTCGTACTTCCTCAATTTGAAACTCGGAAAAAACAAGAATTCATGTATACAAAACACCATTCATCTGAGTGAATTGACATCCAATCTCTCTCTCCAATCGTTCGCCAGCTACTCGCCATCTTTTTCTTTCTCTTTCCCTCTCTCAGACATAAATAAGAACACAAAAGTAAGGCATGAAATAACAGAGGGAGGTAAGAAGATTACCTGGAAAGGCGATCCACATATGAGATCCACAGGGAGAAACAAATGAGGCTTGGCTCCCTATTTATAGGTTCCGTGATCCCTCCCAAGACTTCTACAATCTTCTAACCTCCTCAGATAAGTTTCTATTTCCAAAATCATCTTGCATGTTCATCTACTATTTTGGGAAATACCATCTCTTACTTCTATTTTTGGTATTTCTTCTTTTTATCTTTTTAATTTTCTTCTTTCTATTTTTGGGTCTTTTTCTTTTTCTCTTTTTATTTTTCTTAAATTAAGGTTTGCTTTCACACTTTGTACACAAATTAAATACTATGTTTCTGCATCTACAATCTGACAAGTAACCATATGAATAAACCATTGGCTTTCTAGATCTTTTGTTTGCTCAACTAGTTTAGATCCAACTACTCATTCTAAGTACTAGCATATACTTATGTTTCTACTAACTCAGTTTATAGAATATACCTCAACTCCCACTATTTATCCCCTACTTGTCCAACTCTCCATTAGATCTTTTCTTTTTCTTTTCCTTTTTCATTTTTCTTTTTATTTTTCTTTTCTTTTTCACTTCATCTCAGCTCAGCATTTATTCCTTTTATTTTTATTTCACAAATCCGCCTATGTCAAAATCGGGTGCGACTCATGGACTTGTCCGCCCGGCCAAGTTTACCCCAGCTGTCTGCCAACCCAACATAGCGCACGACATACACAATGTCAACCCTACATGAAATCAACGTCAGCTTGTGGCTCTGACCACCCGGCCAGAGTGACTCCACCTGCCTACCGACCCATGCAGGCGCATGACAACAAATAGGTCAGGCCTACGATGAAACTAGCTATGGCTCGTGGCCTTGATCGCCTGACCAAGGTGGTTCCACCCGCCTACTAACCCATCACAATGCACTAACAACACGCACACACATATAAGCTGGCTTGAGAAGGTTTTTCATAAATCATGATCCATATGGAGGTCAGATCTCAGAGGAAGCAAATAGTAGGACCCAAAGAATCCCACTCACTAAGTGTTCAAATTGTTGTCTTTACACTCCCCTCGATTTGCTTGATAATATCATCAAGCAACTGTTTTTCCGCTTTGTTAACTCGTTTATCAGATTCTGTATCTTCTTGAATTTCTTCTTCACTCTTTTCACGTTCAATTTGTTTATCAAAGTTTAATTGAGATTGTAATTTTGCAACTTTCTCTTGATAAAATAGATTCTTATCAGTTAAAAGTTTTGGATCAAATGACACATATAAATCCTTATCTTTCTTCAATTTCTCTTGCATTTCTCTATCAGATTCTCTTTTATCAATCTCCATTTGTTCTCTTAACATCTGTTCAATATTATGTTTCTCAACCTTTATCTGTCTACTTTTGGTTTCTTCAATAGGTTTATCTTGACTCTCAATAGATGTCATTCTTGTTTGTTCATCAGAGTTACTATTCTCAAGTCTTTCTTCCACATCTTTTGAATTATCTTTGATCTAGTTTCGGTCTCTTCAAAATATTCTCTCATTCCACCTTTTCCTACATTCAAATGTAAAGGTATCTCCTCTTGATATTTACAATTTTTTCCTTCATGCTCACTTACAAGTCTATATCTGCATGCACTCTCATACGCTAGACAATCCCAATAATTATCAACCATCATAAACCATCATCATCATCAATCATTAATAATTCATCAATCATTTATCATCATGAATCATCAATCATCACTAATCATTCATTAATCTTCAATCATTGTCATTCATTAATCATCAATCATCAATCATTATCATTCATCGTCTTCAATCATCATCATCATCAATCATTAGCTCTTGATCATTCTCATATGTTTTATTATGATTTTTCTTCAATCATCATTCAAGATTTGCAAATATATCTTGAAAAGTTAGATTTCTAGCTTTCTTATTCTTCTTCAAACTCTTAGAAGTCTTTGAAGTTTTCTTTACACTCCCCTCGATTTGCTTGATAATATCATCAAGCAACTATTTTTCCGCTTTGTTAACTCGTTTATCAGATTCTGTATCTTCTTGAATTTCTTCTTCACTCTTTTCACGTTCAATTTGTTTATCAAAGTTTAATTGAGATTGTAATTTTGCAAATTTCTCTTGATAAAATAGATTCTTATCAGTTAAAAGTTTTGGATCAAATGACACATATAAATCCTTATCTTTCTTCAATTTCTCTTGCATTTCTCTATCAGATTCTCTTTTATCAATCTCCATTTGTTCTCTTAATATCTGTTCAATATTATGTTTCTCACCCTTTATCTGTCTACTTTTGGTTTCTTCAATAGGTTTCTCTTGACTCTCAATAGATGTCATTCTTGTTTGTTCATCAGAATTAGTATTATCAAGTCTTTTTGGTTTCCACATCTTTTGAATTATCTTTGATCTAGTTTCGGTCTCTTCAAAATATTCTCTCATTCCATTCAAATATAAAGGTATCTCCTCTTGATATTTACAAAATTTTCATTCATGCTCACTTACAAGTCTATATCTGCATGCATGCTCATACGCTAGACAATCCCAAATCATATGTCCATACTGGTCACACCAAAAGCAATGTATAGGTCTCTTCTCAACCCGACTTGATTTCCTAGGTATCGCTCTAGGTGTGGGTCTTCTAAGACCTAATGACTGTTTATGTGTAGATATGCCTTGGACTTTTACCTCATGCTCATTATCACATTTCAATACTTGTAGGTCATTAACTTGTTTTGCCAACAGGTCAACCTTATTTCTCAATTTAGAAATCTTTGAATCCATTTCATTTTTTTGGTTTTTAATACTTATGCCCATTAACTGAATAGTATTTGATATTGCATTTATTGTTTGCATTAGGGTCATCATAGTACCAAATTTTGATCTTATAGTTTCACTCGTGTTCATTTCCATTTCCTTAAATCGCTCTTCGTATTTCTTAAACTGTTCTTCAATCACTTTGTTCATTTCTAATTTCTTCTCTATATGATCTAAGCTGAGAAGTGGATTTTTAATCTATGCGTCAATGGAAAAGTGCTCACTCCTATGATCAAAATTGATGCAAAAAGTGGATGATCAAAGTGAGGCAATCAAAAGCAATCTTTCTGTTCAAGTGTGTGGAATGATGCAATAATTCAAATAACTTAAAATGCTGGTACGTGGAATATCCGATCTGACGTCGAGGTTCCTGTCTGTCTTCTCAAGGAGTGGGTGACACGTCGAGGATCACCGGGAAACCGCCTTGTTTCACGTCGAGTTCAGTTGTCGAGAAGAAGGAGGTCAAGCGAATAGGAAGAAAGTCGGTGCGGGCGTTGGATCAGGCCCCCTCTGGTGTGCGCCGTTCTCGCTAGCCTGCAAGCGGCGTCTGCACGCTGGGCGTCTCGCTTAAACTCTCTGGAGTGTGTGGGATCCTCGTAGGACCCCTGCCCCTCAGAAGTGACGAGACGTGCGTGCATATGCGTGAGAACGTAGGCGTCGAAAAAGAGACAATCAGATACAACAGTAAGATGAGAAAGGCATTCAAAGCCTAAAAAAGCAAATGGAGAAAGAGTTCAAAATCAGTGACTTGGGAGACTTGTCATATTTCTTGGGCATGGAGATTTCATACACTCAACATGGAGTGTATGTGACTCAAGAAAGGTATTTGAGAAACTTGTTATTCAAGTTTAAAATGAATGATTGCACAGTAGCACCTACTCCAATGGAGGTGAATCACAAATTGAGCAGATATGGTGGAGAAGAATTCAAGGATATGAAGCTATATCAGAGTTTGGTTGGTAGTCTTATTTATGCTACATTAACTAGGCCTGACTTGTCATATGCAGTTGGAGTTTTGTCTCAATTCATGCATTGTCCTAGGAAAGAACATTGGATTGCAGGTCAAAGAGTGTTGAGGTACATTAAGGGTACACTCAAAGAGGGTTTGCATTATGGTTTTACATCAGATACAAACATCAAAATACATAGTGATGCAGATTGGGCAGGTAATCATAATGATAGAAGATCAACATATGGATACTTGTGTTATGTGGGAGATAAGTTATTCTCTTGGTGTTCAAAGAAGCAACATACAGTTGCTTTATCATCTACAAAAGCTGAGTACAAAGGTATGGTAGAAGCTGCAAAGGAAGTGATATGGCTTAAAACTCTCATGAAGAGTTTTGACACCATACAGAGTACACCTATCATTTATGGAGATAACATGAGTTCATTGTATTTAGCTGCTAATCCTGTGTTTCATGCAAGGACTAAACACATTGAGATTCAATATCACTTTCTGAGAGAGAAGGTGATGGATAAAGAGATTGAAGTCATACATACTTGAACAAAAGATCAGATAGCTGATATGCTTACCAAAAGCTTGGATGGACCAAAGCTACAGAGATTCAAACACATCACAGGCATAAAGAAGATAGAGAAAACCTCAATTGATGATTGAGGGGGAGCTGTTGGTGCAGGAAAATCAACAATTGATGTTTTGATGAAGAGTTGAAGTCAAGGTTTGAAGGAAAGATTCAAGTTGTGAAGCATGGAAGAATACATTCAGAAGAGGAAGATGTGTACACATATGTACAAATAGTTTACTAATATCTTTGAGAAGTCATAAGGTTGTGAATTTTTTGTATATATATACTATGAAAATGTCGGGGCAAGTATGAGAGAGCATGAGAATAGAGTAATCAGGAGTTGTATGTGTCATTAGACATCTTAGAAGTGAGTTAAGACTCTCTCATCACTCAGTTGTAATTTTTCTCAGAAATGAAGAAAATGTTGTGCCCGATATTTCTGAGTTCTCTCCTTCTGTGTTAGATCTTTTGTGAAATGTTTTTGTACAAGTCTAAGTCTATAGGTAATTGACCTCTGTACAAATTTTTAGCTTCCAATTGTGATCACGCTCAGAGAATTAAGTGTAGGAACATTTGCATATGTGAATGAGAAGAAGTGAAGTTACAGGAGGTGCAAAATTCGATACGAATGTTTTGATCGATTCTCCTTCCACAGTGTAAAGTTTTGAGCAAGCAAGCACTTAATCTTTAAGTTGAAAGGTAAGATACTTGTGGCTAAAAGCATTTGTAGGAACGTATTCTAGATTGAGAGAACCAAAGGTTTAAAGTCATACGTGTCTAAATCGATTTCTCAGAAGAACAGTTTTAGACATAGGTGAGTTGTTGAGATCATTTCTCAAGAT
>MU261838.1:0-5000 GCA_020310875.1 Ceratopteris richardii | reverse complement strand
CTTCATTAACTCAGAAAATTACAACTGAGTGATGAGAGCAAACACAAATTCACTTTTCACTATCTCATAGCTTCTATCTTCCTAATTCTTGACTTGTAACTATTGTCACATATGCTCTCATACATGCCCCGACTTTTCTCAAGGTATTTATAGATAATTTGTACATAATTCTTACTGAACAAAAGATCTAAGTCATCTATGACTATGCTAATGTACATATGTGTACAAGACAACATTCTGACTTCTTCTTCATTTTTGCAAATGTCTTCCTTTGTTTCATTCTGACCATAAGCATTCTCCAAGATCTGTATAATCACCAATTTGTGATTGGTTTGCTCCAACAGCTCCCCCTCAATCACTAATTGTGATTATTCCATTCTTCTTCACTCCTGCCATCTCCTTGAATCTCTGTAGCTTAGGTCCATCCAAGCTTTTTGTCATCATATCTGCCACTTGTTCTTTTGTTGGAGTGTACATCACTTCAATCTCTTTATCAAGTACCTTTTCCCTCAAGAAATGATACTGTATCTCTATATGCTTAGTCCTGGCATGAAAAACAGGGTTAGCTGCCAAATACAAAGAACTCATATTGTCTCCAAAAATTATTGGAGTACTATGATCAGTCTCAAAACTTTTCATCAAGGTCTTCAACCATATAACTTCTTTTGCAGCTTCTACCATTCCCTTATACTCAGCCTCTGTGGATGATAAAGCAACTGTGTGTTGCTTCTTTGAACACCAAGACACTAACTTGTCTCCAACATAACATAGATATCCATGAGTAGACCTTCTATCATCTGAGTCACCTGCCCAATCTGCATCACTAAACACTTTAATTCTTGTGTCAGAAGTGAAACCATAGTACAAACCTTCACTTAGGGTTCCTTTGATATATCTGAGTACCCTTTGGGCTGCAATCCAATGAGTCTTCTTTGGACAATGCATAAATTGTGACAACTTACTCCATATGATAGGTCTGGCCTTGTCAAGGTAGCATAGATCAAACTACCTACCAAACTCTGATATTTTTTCATGTCATTGAACTCTTCACCTCCATACCTACTTAATTTATGATTTACCTCCAATGGAGTGGTTGAGGTCTTGCAATCTTCCATGTTAAACTTGATCAAAAGATTCTTCAAGTATCTCTCTTGTGAAACATATACTCCATGTTGAGTATACACAATCTGCATTCCTAGAAAATAAGATAAGTTTCCCAAGTCACTTATCTTAAACTCCTTCTCTATTTGCTTCTTGAGTTCATTGATTCCTTGAGCGTCTGTTCCTGTAACAATAATATCATCAACATAAATGCACATGTAAATGTATCCATTTTCACTTGCCTTCACTAGCAAGCTACTATCTGCCTTTGATGCTTGAAATCCACATTCATTCAAGAACTTGACCAATCTGTAATTCCAAGCTCTTGGGGCTTGCTTCAACCCATATAAAGCTCTCTTGAGCTTACACACATAATCTGATCCAATTGATTCCATGAAGCCTTCTGGTTGCTCCATATATACTTCATCTGCAATGTAACCATTAAGAAATGCATTCTTCACATCCAATTGTGATAATTTCCATCCTTTGCAAGCAGCAATAGCAATCAATGTCCTAATTGTAGACATCTTAGCAACAGGACTAAAGGTTTCATCATAATCTACCCCATAAGTTTGGGCATAACCTTTAACCACAAGTCTAGCCTTATATCTAGACACCTTACCATCTGCAAACCTCTTTGTTTTGTATACCCACTTGCATCCAATGACTTTCTGATTCTTTGGTCTTGGTACTAATTCCCAAGTTTCATTTTCAAGTAGAGCATCATACTCTTCTTGCATTGCCTTCTCCCAATTCTGTTTACCTTTGGCTTCTTCATAAGTGGTTGGATCTTCTTCTGTTTTCACAATGTAGGCATAATCTTTTGTTGTTAGGAAAGATGTATCATAACTATACCTTATAGGCTCTTTCCTTTCCCTTGTAGATCTTCTGATTTCTGCACTTCTTGATGTTTCAGCCTCATTTGATTCTGGATCAAATCTTGGCCCTTCTTCTACATGATCCTGCACTCTACATCTAGAGTCAACTTCATCAACAATTTCTTCACAAACTTTTACCTTTGCCTTTCCTTTCCTTTGAACTTCTTCAACACCTGTATACTCATTTGATGATCCTGTATACCATGTGTTTTGCTCATCAAATGTTACATCTTTAGTAACAAGAAATTGCTTTGTGGATGGACTCCACAACCTGTAACCCATTTGTCTATCATCATATCCAATAAACACATACTTCTCTGCTTTTGGTTCTAGCTTATGTCTTAATTGTGAAGGAACATAAGCATATGCAATACATCCAAAAACTTTACAATGATCAAGACTAGGCTTCTTACCCCACCATGCTTCATAAGGGGTTCCTCCATTCAAGGCTTTGCAAGGCAACCTATTCACAAGGTATGTTGCAGTGTTAATGGCCTCTGCCCATAAGTAATTTGGACAATTCTTTTCCTTCATCATGGCTCTTGCAAACTCTACAAGAGTCCTATTCCTCCTTTCTGCTACTCCATTTTGTTGAGGAGAGTACCTGCAAGTCACTTCTCTTTTGATACCTGCATTCCACAAATAATCATCAAACTCTTTTGAGAAATACTCTCCCCCTCCATCTGATCTTAACCTCTTTAGCTTTTGTCCTGTGATCCTTTCTGCATAAGCATGGAAATGTTTGAATGTCTTGAAGACTTCTGATTTGTCCTTGATTACATACAAAGTAATCCACCTGGTTGCATCATCAACAAACAACACATAATATCTGGATCCATTTATGCTATAGTCCCTTGAGGGACCCCATACATCTGTATGAACCAATTCAAGCATGTTTGAATACTTGTACCCTGATTTGTTATAAGAACTTTTATGTGCTTTACCTAATTGACAAGCTTCACACTTGTACACCATATGTTGCCCTTCAATGTTTGGCAATCCAAGCACTATCTGATTCTTTGACATCTCCTTTATAGCTCTCTCATTGAAATGACCTAGCCTTTTATGCCATAGGTCTAATTCAGATACCTTTTGACCTCCATAGGTAAACAATGCATGTCCTACATTACCTTGGACTTTGAGAGTGAACAATCTTCCCTCCTTTTTACCTGCAATTATGGTTCTATATCCCTGATTTGGATCTTGTACATAGACACCATCATTTGTAAATCTTACCTCATATCCTTTCTCCACAATTTGCCCTACACTTATCAAATTTTTAGGAATAGTAGGAACATAAAGTACCTTGCTCAGAAGTGTACTTCCACTCTTTGTCTTCACTGATCCAATGCTCTCCACTTTATGTTTAGTATTGTCACCTGTTTGAACTGTATGTCCATTCACCCTTGCTTCCATATCAGTCATCAAGGATAGGTTCCCACTCAGATGGTTACTGCACCCTGAGTCAATATAAAACACTCTTTGATCTTCTCCCATTGATTCATGAGTTGCATTCAGGATAAGAGTCATGTCATCCTTCTGATCTGATGCATAATTGTAATAATTATTGTTGTAGGACTGAGATTGGAAGTTTCTTCCACCTCCTCTACCATATGATGTCCTACCACCTCTTCCTCTGAAATTGCCTCTTTGGTTTCTGCCTCCTCTACCTCTTTGACTATAATTCTGATTGTTGTATCCTCCACTTTGATTGTTATACCAACAATCATTTGCCAAATGATTTGTTTCTGCCACAAATCCAACAAGCTTTAGCATTATCTTGTTCTTACCTCCTCTTCCTTTACCTCTGAAATTTGTCTTCCCTTTTGTGAAGTTGGCTTGATTTGAGTTCCCTTCATCCTCATTTGATTGCTTTCCCTTGCCATTCTTTTCTTATCTTTGGAGTACATAGCTTGACTTGTACTTCTATCATTGTCTCCTTTAAGATCCTGCTCAAAGGTTAGCATGTGTCCTAGCAATTGATTAAGGTCAGGAGTAAAGTGATCAAGTGACAATTCTATGGACAATATAAAAGGCTTCCACTTCTCATCACCTCTTAGACCTGTAAGTATTTGTCTTACCAACTTTTCCTCTTCAATATCTTCATCCACTGCTCCCAAGCTATCTGCAATATCTTTCATCCTTGCCACATAATCTGAAATTGATTGTGAGCTCTTCTTCTTGAATGTTGTGAACTCAGCCCATAGTGAGGACTTCCTTGACTTAGTAGTATTTTGGAAATGCTCTTCCAAGGCATTCCAAACATCTGTAGCACTTTCTAAACCTCTGATGTGAGGTAGAAGGTAATCATTTACAGCCATGTAGATGATACTCCTTGCTTGAGCATCCTTTCTCATCCAAGTCTTCAACATTGCAAGTTCTTCCCTAGTAGGAATACTTGGATCTGCAAATTCTGGTTTTTCTTCATCTCCTGTAATAAATGATATAAGATCTTTGCTCATGAGGTGTGCTTCCATCCTCATGGACCATGCTGGATAGTTCTCCCTATCTAGCTTATCAATCTGCAAGCTTTCTCCCATCTTGTATCCACCTGTGTATTGAGAATCTTCGAACTTTACAAACAATGTATGTACCTTTACTTCGATTGAACTCCTTTTGCCTTTCTTGATGTCAATTTGTCTTCTCCTCGAGCTTTGACTCCAAGCTTTCACTTCTTGATCCTTCAAATGTTGAATCTCTTGAATCTGCAGCAGTCGAGATCCTCCTTTTCTTCAAATTGATGTCTCCTGCTCTGATACCACTGATGGAGAATGTTAATCTCCAAAAGAACAACTTATTCTTGTGATTAGAGCACCTCTATACCAAGAATAAGTCAAAACCTTTCACACATTTAGAGGATCACTTCTAATTATCAAAAGATGAACAAATCTGTGAAAAAGGTGATACACAGAAAAGTCTGCTGCACTATTTTCTTATATTGACTTATCAAACGTGTAAAGTTTTGATGAAACTTTGTACGAATCATCTCCTAGAGATTGCGCAACTATTCCAAGTTGAATT
>MU261837.1:67500-87209 GCA_020310875.1 Ceratopteris richardii | reverse complement strand
AAGTTCTTGAAAGAACTTGGATTTCAAGTATCTAAAGCAGATAGTAGTTTGTTTGTTAAAGCAAGTGATGATGGATTCATATACATGTGCATATATGTTGATGATATAATTCTTACAGGTACAGATGAGAAAGGTATTCAAAGTCTAAAGAAACAAATGGAGAAAGAATCAAGATCAGTGACTTGGGAGATTTGTCATATTTCTTGGGCATGGAGATTTCATATACTCAACATGGAGTGTAGTTGACTCAGAAAGGTACTTGAAGAATTTGTTAATCAAGTTCAAGATGAATGATTGCAGGGTAGCACCTACTCCATGGAGGCGAATCACAAATTGAGCAGATATGGTGGAGAAGAGTTCAAGGATATGAACTCTATCAGAGTTTGGTGGGTAGCTTGATTTATGCTACATTAACAAGGCATGATTTATCATATGCAGTTGGGGTATTATCTCAATTCATGCATTGTCCTAGAAAGGAACATTGGATTGCAGGTCAAAGAGTGTTGAGGTACATTAATGGTACCTCAAAGAAGGTTTGTATTATGGTTTTACATCAGATACAAACATCAAATATATAGTGATGCAGATTGGGTAGGTAATCCAGATGATAGAAAGTCAACTTATGGATACATGTGTTATGTGGGAGATAAATTAATCTCTTGGTGTTCAAAGAAGCAACATACAGTTGCTTTATCATCTACAGAAGCTGAGTACAAGGGCATGGTTGAAGCTGCAAAGGAAGTGATATGGCTTAAGACTCTCATGAAGAGTTTTGACACTATACAGAGTACACCTATCATTTATGGAGATAACATGAGTTCATTGTATTTAGCTGCTAACCTGTGTTTCATGCAAGGACCAAACATGTTGAAATTCAGTATCACTTTCTAAGAGAGAAGGTGATGGATAAAGAGATTGAAGTCATACATACTTCAACAAAAGATCAGATAGCTGATATGCTAACCAAGAGCTTGGATGGACCAAAGCTGCAGAGATTCAAGGACATGGCAGGCATAAAGAAGATAGAGAAAACCTCAATTGATGATTGAGGGGGAGTTGTTGGTGCAGACCAATCACCAATTGAAGTTTTGGATGAAGAAATGAAGTCAAGGAATTGATAAGAGAACAAATTCAGAAGCATGAAGGAAGGATATATACAGAAGTTTAAAGTTGTGTACACATATGTACATTAGTTCAGATATAGGTCACTTATGCTTTTGATTAGTCATAAGCTTGTACATATTTGCCTATAAATACTTTGGAAAATGTCGGGGCAAGTATGAGAGAGGATAGGAATAGAGAAATGAGAAGTTGTAAGAGTCATTAGACACATGAAAAGTTAGTTGAACTCTCTCTCATCATTCAGTTGTAAACTCCTTCAGAAAGGACATAAATTTTGCGCCTGATGTTCTGAGTTTCCTCCTTCTGTGGTAGATCAATTGTGAAATGCTTTTGTACAAGTCTAAGTCAGACCTCTGTACAAAATTTTAGCTTCCAATTGTGATCAGGTTAAGAGAATTAAGTGTAGGAACATTTGTATGTGAAGAGTGTTCACTGGTTCTTGAAACAGGCACAGAATTCGAAGTTAATGATTTGATCATTACTCACTCCACAGTTTAAAGTTTTGAGCAAGCAAGTACTCAATCTTTAAGTTGGAAGGTAAGCTACTAGTGTCTAAAAGAATTTGCTTAAACGGGTTCTATTCTCAGAGAACCATGTCTTAGAAATCATAGGTGTCTAAATCGACTTCTCAGAAGTACAATTTTAGACATAGGTGTCTTATCAAGTTGATTTCTCAAGTTATACTCAGTCTTTTGGAGTAATCTGACTTCGAGGAGGTGCGCAATCTTTAGATGACACCTTGTGGAAAGTTTCATAAAAAACTTTACACGTTTACTCAGTCAATGAGAAAGAAATGTGCAGCAGACTTTCTGAGTGATCTTCTTCTTCACAGTTTATTCAAGAATTTGATAATTGAGAATTGATCTTGTAAATTGGTGAAGGTTTTGACTTACTCTTGATATAGAGGTGCTCTAATTTCAAGAGTAGGTTGTTCTTTTGGAGATTAACACTCTCCATCAAAAAAGAGGCATCGAATTATCATACATGTCTATGGAGCTAACAGATGTCTCCTTTGTACATGAAAGCAATGGCTGAATAGCATTTTCCACAAAAACAACATCACAGCTAACCAAAATGAATTTAGTCTGTGGATGATACACACGATAGCCTTTACTTTAAGAACTCTACCCAACAAAAATACATTTTACTAGCTTTATCATCCAATTTTCTATGATGTTGTTCAAGCACTAATGCATATGCCAGACAACCAAAAACACACAGATGAGCAACATATGGCTTGCAACCATGCCAAGCCTCATATGGAATGATAGACTGTAGCGCTTTAGTGGGACACCTGTTAAGTACATATGCTGCATACATAATAGCCTCAAGCCAGAAACTATGTGGTAAGGCTTGGCTCTTGACCATACACCTTGCCA
The DNA here is from genome assembly GCA_020310875.1 of Ceratopteris richardii. Classification (NCBI taxonomy): domain Eukaryota; kingdom Viridiplantae; phylum Streptophyta; class Polypodiopsida; order Polypodiales; family Pteridaceae; genus Ceratopteris; species Ceratopteris richardii. The sequence continues at coordinate 84,708 of MU261837.1, read as the reverse complement.
TCTCCATGAGTGATATGTTCTTCCATTCATCAACTCCATTATGTTGAGGTGTATATGGCACTGTACACAGATGTTTTATCCCATGTTCAGCTAGAAATGCATTAAAGTCAGAAGACATATATCTCCCCCAATCATAATGGAGGGTGCCCATTTACATGCTCACAAATTTTCATTCATAACCAAAAAGTGTTTGAAGCACATAAACACTTTGAACTTTGCTTTCAAAGGATATACCCATGCATGCCTGGAAAAATCATCAATGAAAGTCACAAAGTAAAGATAGTTTCCAAAAGAGGGTGTCTACATCGGACCATATACATCACTATGAACAAGCTGCAATTTTTGTGTAGCTCGAACAAGACCATCTTTTGGGAATGAGGAACACTGCATTTTGCCCAAATACAGCCTTCACATACATGTTTATGGGGTGCCTTAAGTTTGGGCAAAGAGGACACCATTTCATATTTCTACAGGCATAGCAAACTAGCAAAATTCAGATGACCAAAGCATGAATGCCAAAGCTTTGCATCTGACATAGCCTGAGAATCATGTATTGCACATGCTAAATCATTCACATATCTCTCATAGTCTATGATCTTATACAGCCCACGAGATAAAATTCCATAAGCAATAATCACTCGCCATTTGACAGATCATGAAATGTACACTTGCCATCAACAAATTTCACAACCAAGCCAATCTTTGCTAAAGTCGAAATTGACAATAGATTCTTGTTGATCCCTGGCACAAATAATGCATCTGAAAAAGCGAAAGAACTACCATCAGCAGTAGTCAGAATGATCTTACAAACTCCCATGACAGGATAAGAGGAGTTGTTGGTGCATGTGACAGTATTCCCTGTAAACTGCGCTGCGAGGTAATATATTTGGTCACCCCACTATCAAAGAACCAAACATCTGAGTCTACTGTAGACATGCACTGCTCATGAGAAGATGGGTCAAAACTACAATCAATTGTAAACACCCATTCTTCTTCTTGCACAAGATTAGAAGACTCTGTTTTTGGTGTAGAGGCCTCTACAACAACCATTCTGGCCTCTTTCTTCTTGGCCTCTTTAGCAGTCAGTTTTGGACAGCTCTTAATGACATGATCATTTTCTTTACAATATTTGCAAAATAATTTCTGTTTTTCTTATTTCGTCTCATCTTTGTCTTCTTTCTTCGAGCCTCATTTGTAGCCTGGTACAATGTGGTAAGTATAACCCAAGCATCCTTAGTTGTTCTGCAAGAGCGAATGTGAGGAATAATGGCACGTTTGACAAACAAAGCTATCAATGCAGACGCCTGACATCTCTGCCTTCCCAATGAATTTTCTCTACAGTAGGTGCACTAGAAACAACAGCACAAACAAGAATCTGCAAAATATCACCATCTTCGACACCTTATGCATCAGCTCTAGTACTTGCAGTTGTAACAGTTGTAGGTGTGATAGGACATTTTTCAACACCTTGCACAATGTTCCACAGTCCTTTTGCAACCAATATATGTCGCATCATATAAGCCCATAATGGGTAGTTGGTACCATCCAACTTATCCACAACAGCCAGCATATAGAATACATCACTGCTCTAGCTCTATCACTTGTTGCATATAGAACTTTTTGTTCGGCATGTTTTGATATGTAAGAAGCAGGCAATATCTCTCATGCAATGAGAGATATTCCTATATCTTGAGCCTAGGAAGCTTGAGAATTATGCAAGAATTCTCCATTTTCAAGGTTATCAAGAATTTTACCTTTTTTGTCACCTTTTTTTGTTTTTAGAAGCTTGCAAAGGTGACGAAGGAGCTTAGAAATGCTTTTGGGAGCTTGGAAGAGATAAAGGAGAAGTGTGCATGCTTCCCAAAGAACATAAGCAGGTTTGTACATCTTTACTTATGCTGCTAGCTCTGAAATTTGACCTCCTTTGCACTATTTTCGAGTAAGAGAGAGTTATATGAGTGAGAGGAGAGAGAATATATATTTCAAAGCTTTCTACTCTCAACTCAGTGATTTGTTTCCTTTGAATTTCAAATTTGGATATGTGTACATGGAGTTAAGAGATTGAAATTTATCGAGAGCCATTTTCAGTGAAATTGTTTGGCTTTTATAAAATTGTCTGTAAATGAATAGTCCCTATGTTCTAGAACATAGAAAAGGATTTTACAAACTTGATAAATAGTTAAAATGTTTCTAAAACTAGGGAATTTGTTTCATGTCTATGCAAGAAATCATGTTATGCAAAGACATTGTGATTGCCCACAGACATTATTATTGTTGAGAGTCATCACGATTTCCTATTTACACGTGGGAAATTCCCTTGAGATTCAATCCATTGTGTCTGTTACTCAACCATCACCATTGTTTTGGCTAGCCACCACCATCATTTGGTGAGAAATCACAAGGGCTATGCACCATCAGGACATCGCATCATGATTAAACAATATGGTTGCTCTAATACATCAAGAAATTAGCATCATATTGTGACATCATGATTGCCCAAAGGAATTGTGATTGCTCTCACATGATTGCTCGACCCATGACAAGGGATTATAAACATCCAGATTGCCCTTTCCCATCCTCATTGCTCTAGGTAAATCAAAATTCCCCTAGGAAATTGTATACCTTGGGAAATCGTCTTTTTGTGTCTAGAGTTTTTGGAATTTAGAGATATTTGTGATTCTTGTCCATTTTTCTCTAGGGCTACAACTTCAAATTTGTTATGCAATACACTAGAACGTGAAAACTCACAAATTAGGGTTTTTGCTCTTGACGTCAAATCACGACAGACATCCTAAGAACTTCAACGTGCAGAGTAGCTATCCAAGTACACTTGTCTTGTACATTTGAAGCTAAAGGAACAAAAAATACATGATTGGGTACTTACAACATATAGAACAACAATCAAGGGCTAAAAAACTTAACGACTTGATAATTAAAGAATGAAAGCTCCAAACAAAGTGAAAATTGACATATGCACTTAAGATCCTTCTATAAGCTAGGGAAACTAGTTAGAACTTCAATTTTCATCCCCTCAGAAGAGAGTACTACTCAATTGCCTACTAGGACTCTCACTTTTAGTGAATCTAGTAATTCAGATAGTGATTGGAAGTGATGGCATCCTCCAATTGAAATGCATCGATAGCCTTTGTATATATATATATATATAGAGAGAGAGAGAGAGATGTGAAAATCATGAGTGAACTATTGATTTGGAAGAGTTAAGCACCAAAGATTGGGTTGATGTTGAGAAGTTAGTCACTACTCCTAGTAAGTCCATCTTGATTAAGATATTCTATGCAGATCAAATTCCAAATGTTTCCAAGCCCATGCACTACCTTTTCATTGGGACTGACATAACTCTATGTACATAGATCTCTAAATGATCCATATTAATCTAAGAGATGAAATATACGGAGAATGAATAGATTGATACACATAGATAGGAAGAAAAGAGAGTATTGGAAAGTGATAGATGTTGAAAAATCTAAATATATGTATCTAGGACAACATTCTTCTCCCCACCTAAGAATAATGAACAAAAGACTCAAGATAGAGCCAAAACTAGTGGAGAGTCTCATGAAAGAAAAAATTTGATGGGTAATATTCCCAAATTTTGGGTTATGCTAGACAAGTTGATCTAACTAAGCATAGGAAAAGGAAATAACAACCTTATCTTAGATTGCAAATGGGTGGGAGACCTCCTAATCCTCAAGTAGGACAACAAAATTTCTTTTCGTTTCCACAGACCCAAGATCTCGAACAAAGGCTTTTACATTCACAAGTTTCTAAATGTAGGAAAAACCATTATGATGGCACTATTGATCCATATGTTCATGTTGCTGAATTTAAGAAAGTGCTTAGATTCGATCAAGTGAATGATTTCTATGCTTAATACAAAGCTCTTGGACTCATTTTGATTGGGATGGCATTGGCTGTTGATATATTTAGGTAATGATGTGTATGAACACACTAGGAGTGTCACAGAATTTTTTTCCCTCTTTAGGAGGTTTTTTCCCCCGGCTTGTATATATGCCTATAACCGTAACGGGTTACTTATCTTTGTACACTATCTTGGTAATACATTCACTATTGTGTGTTGTGCTCCAAGGTTCTTCTTCTTCTTCTTCTTCTTCTTCTTCTTCTTCTTCTTCTTCTTCTTCTTCTTCTTCTTCTTCTTCTTCTTCTTCTTCTTCTTCTTCTTCCTTGTGTTGTTCGCATGCTTCCACAAACCTCAAACTTCAACCATTGGTATCAGAGCAAGTAGTCGCTTCATCTAGGACGTTGTTGACACCCCTTTGGTCATAGTCTTAGAATCACACAAAAATTAGTGAGCATACTCACGACGATTAGGAGTTCAAAACAGCTTCACTTTGTGGTGTCAAAATCATGATCTGAGCTCGTTTTGGCCTTCGAATGCACTATCACAATGCATTGTATGATACTTTGCTGGCTCTTTTTACAGGTGGACAGTCTCGTGCTAGTCTAAATGAGGCAATTTCTCAACCTTTATAGGTTTCACATGATGATCAGATCATTCCATTTCTTATGTAGATTTACATGATGTCCTTATTGATGAGAGAACTGATATAGAGGAGGCAAAAACTATGCCCAAATGGTTGGTGCAAACTTTGTGAGATAGAAAATTAGATACACCTCTGTCATACTATAATCATTCAGGCTCTCATAGTTCTTTTTTCGCATCAAATTGTTATCCTATGGTTGCCTCTAGTCTTTGTGATGAGAATGAGCCTGTTTCGTTTGATGAAGCATAAAATGTAGAAAATTGGATGGCTGCTATGCAATTAGAATATGATGCTATCATGAAAAATGGTATCTGATCTTTATGTGACTTGCCTCTTGGCAAGAAGGCCATAGACATTAAGTGGTTATATAAGTTGAAGCATAAGTTGATGGAACAGTTGACTGGTATAAGGTTAGGCTTATTGCAAAGGGTTATGCTCAAGAAAGAGGCATTGATTTTGATGAGACCTTTGCTCCTACATGTTGAATGACTACTGTTTGTAGCATCTCTGCAATTGAAGCTCATCATGGCTTGGATGTATATTAGTTGGGCATAAAAATGCATTTCTGAATGGTGACTTGCATGAAGAGTGTATGTTTTTTAGCCCCATGGTTTTGTGCAAAAATGGCATGAAAACAAAGTGTGTAGGTTGAAAAAGGCATTATATGGTTTGACACGTGTAAATGATGTGCTTTTGATTATTGTTGTCTATGTTGATGACATGTTGCTTGTTGGTCCTGATGAGAAGCATATTGCTGATTTTAAGGCTGATTTGCATGCCTCATTTGAGATGTCAGATTTGGGGCATTTGCATCATTATTTGGGCATTCAGTTTATGCGAGTTGATGGTGGAATAGCTTTGTGTCAAAAAAAATATGTTGACACATTATTACAAAGTTTTGGCCTTGAAGACTGCAAACCTATTGCCACTCATATGGAGAAAAGTTTAAGAATGAGTTTTCATGATGTTGGAGATGCATTTGATGTTGTTCTCTATCAAAAAGCTATTGGATGCTTGATTTACTTATGCATTACTCGACAAGATATTCAGTTTTCTATCTCATAGATGAGTAGGTTTATGCATTTACCAAGTGTCAAGCACTGGCAGGTGGTTAAGTGCATATTTTTCTACTTGAGTGTTACCTAGATATTTGGATTTTTTATCCCAAGGGGGATCACTACCACCAGAGTTACATGCTTTTTCTAACTCTCTCTGGGCTAGTTGCTATGACACTCGTGTGTCCACCAATGGTTTTTGCGTCATGCTTGGTAGCTCATGCATATCTTGGTTGAGCAAGAAGTAGCCTACTCTATCCACTTCTAGTTGTGAGGTTGAGTATAGGGAAGTTTTCATAACAACTATTGAGTGTGTATGGCTCACACACCTTATGGCTGATTTGGGTGTTAGTCAGTCTTCTGCCACCACCATCTTTAAAGACAATTAGAGCTCACTGGTAGTTGCTAGGAAACCTCCATTCCATGCTCACACTAAGCACATTGAGGTGCAGTATCATTATGTCAGGGAGAGGTTCTCTGCTGGAGAGATCAGTTTGGCATATGTGCCCACATATGAGAACATTGCAAACCTTTTCACAAAGGCTCTGCCTAGGGAGAAGTTTGAAACCTTTCACAAAGCTTTGGGCTTACTTCCTTTTGTGGATTGATTCCACATAGCTTGGCACTTCCTTATACATGTGTGCCAACTCTTTGTTCATTGCATCAATCCCAAGGGGAATTTGTTGATATATTTAGGTACGGATAATTATGAACACACTAGGACCATCGGGGCACTGTTTTCCCTCTTTAGAAGGTTTTTTCCCCTTGGCTTGTATATACACATATAATCCTGACGGGTTACTTATCATTGTACATTCTCTTGGTGATACATTCACTGTTTTGTGTTGTGTTCCAAGCTTCTTATTCTTCTTCCTTGTGTTATTCGTGTCCTTCAACAGATCTAAAATTCCAATATTTACATGGTTCCAACCATAAGATAGATCGACTTATTAAAATTTTGGACATCTTTTAGAAGATTCTATGGATGAGTTCTCAAAATACGAAGTTAGGCATGGCACCTCTTCTTTGATTCATGGCTTCAAGAAACATAGTCATGATATTGATAGATGTTCTACTCATAGATTGTTAGTATGTAGACCAATGTCCTGCCAAGGAGCTTCCTTCCCAAGAAAAGAGGATTTTCCTTTTCTTTGATGTTGTCTATGAGAAGTGCTTACAAAATCTCCATGCTTGTCTAAAAGAGCACATTTATTTGGAAGAAAACTTGGCTATATATCTTTTTATTTACCAAGTGTCAATGAAGTTTGACCATTATTCTAGTAGTGGTTCACACCTAGCATCTCCTGACAAGTTAGCTTAGCCAAAAATCTAGGAGCTCAACAAGCATGAGACACTTGAGCTTACCAAAATATACCCCAACATGTGCATAAACTTTATCGATATTATCAATGCAAAGAAGATCATCCAAAAGAAGATTGTACTTTTGGGAAAACACAACCACTACATGTGGATAAGGGAGAACCTTGATATTATCCATGTCGGCAAAGAGTCACTAATCATACAAAGATTGAATGTCATTAAAATAAAAAATATGTGAGACAATCTCTTGCATATCAAATAAGGGTGTATACATATACAAATTGTGGACCACCAGAAGAGTATAATCATTAGTAGTATAATCATTAGTAGTATTATATGTTGGAACATCAGGCTTACACTATGCTTGAGGTGGATTTGATCTACATAAAAAAGCTATCGTTTGGATTATGTCAAAATATCCATTGAAATGTCCTTTTATTTATACTCATTTATTGTAATTTTTTTAAAGATTTTTTATGGATCATTTATCAATGTAAAAGCCTAGAGCTTTACACATGTAAAAACAGAAAAAGAAAAATCCACAAATTTGAGGTGGTTGAGCTTGACAATCAATGAATCAATCAATCACCTAAAAGTAGACAAATTAGATCTTCACTTTTCCAAGATTGTACAAAAGTGAATTGATTCTCTTCAACGATAGATCTCACCTTCATTTGAATTCAAAATCCACTTGTAAAAGTCATGGATGGAAGTATTTTGATGGCAATGCAACACAGTGTGCTCTCCTTCTCGAGAGCTCCACGATGATATCCTCGAAGTAGGAAACTGAGCTCCAAGCACCGCACACGGTACTCTACACAGATGCTACAGAATACACAGAAAAACACGGTACATAGGGAGCATGAACACAGACTTCTTAGGTGTTACAAATGCAGTCAAACTTATAGTTTGTGGCTAACTAGGCCACTATATGTTTTATTAAAGGACATATACAAAGAAGTGTCTGGTGGCCATTTGGCCTTTCATATGGACACTAATGGTAATAATTTCCCACTAAATGCCAATATGTCCAAGGTAACTATGGGAGAAAAGGGGTTGTTTTGTATGTTAGACAAGGGGTTGTTTTTCTTTTCTGTTCTTTTTTTCCTCTCCTTGAACTTTATTGCTTGATAGTACATTCAATCTAAGAAGTATTTTTTTTGCATGTCCTACTCACTTTGGTGAATCCATTCATTTCTACTTGACTCAATGAAACACTTTTTCATGATGATTTGGGAAAAATGATAGAAATGCCTTGTATTTTGTTATTTCTAGTTGGAGTTTTTATAGTAAGTTCATCTTTGATTTAGCCATGAAAGTTGAAGATGACACAAAAATTTGTAGTGGATTTCTTACCCTTCACCTAGAAACATCACAATTACAGTATCCCATTGGCTAAAAGACTATGAAACCCCTCAAAGTTGGTAGATTTATTTATATAGCCTAGATGAACATTAGTGGGGATGTGGAGAATCCATTAAATGGTTCACAATTTTGATCAAGCATAAGGCATCACACAAGTGGTGGATGTATTACGTGATGGAAGATGCTTTATTCTTCCTATAGACTTGATTTTGAGAGACATTTATAAGTGTTACAAGGTTTTTCAAATCATTGTCAAGGTGTACCCTAACATTTTTGTCAAAGCTTTGAAAAAAACAAGATAGAGACATTCCTCTCACTTCATCCTTGATGAATCAAGCATTGAGATCTCAAACAAGAGAAACCATTCAAGATGGAGACATCCTTGCGCAGTACAAAACCAAAAGAATGTGCACACATGCTAGTATAAGAAGCCTGCAATAAGAGTTTTACTTGATATTTTTTCATAAATGCTTATGTTTTCCAGATAAAAAGCAAACATTGGATCCATTAGGGGAAAAAATGAACCCTCCATGGGCCTCTTTATTTTAAAGAGTGATGATTTATGGACTAATAAGAAGATGGTGGTGGCCACAATCTAGTCTCTTAATCACATAGGTTAAGCATAGGTTTCCTTTGTTTTTTTGTGGACAAAGAGGACAAAACCACCTAAAACTCATGGCTTTTGTTACCTTAATGTTTTTGAAACACTTGGGAATGAACTATAACCCTTGCATTGGCTCAAAGATCCAAAGGCTTAGAATGAATGACAAAAGTCAAGGTACCCTTACATTTGGAACCTTGGATTTATTTGAAATGCATGGTTGAGATGTGAGAAGGCTCCAAAAAGGTGCCTTTGAACTTGAGCCATAGGATGGATCTTTAAATCCAATGGCTTGGAGTGAATATGAAATATCTTGGATGCTTAAATTGAGAGCCATCAGATGCATCTTTGATCCTATGGCAGAGAATGATTGGTGCCTTGCTGATCGCAAGATTGTTGTGCCTTTTAACATACACCATTCGATGAGGGAGCAATCCAATCGTTCATAGAAATCCTCTTTTTGAATTCATCCCCGAATCTAGTTTGCCCCCAGATTCACAAGGATCCAATGGTCATAAAATGTACAAATGGTGCAAAAACGTGTGCATGAGATTCTCTTGTGTGCTAAGACTGGAAAATCCTTCTCTCTCTAGCCTTCTAGCTAGTTTAATCCTAACCATTCAATTAAAGCATTCAAAGGCTAGAAAAGTTTCCATTAGAAATTCAAATCAAATTATGCCAAATATTATTTTATTTGTGAATACCACTAGTGGTTTTCTATGTCCCTCTAATATCCTAGATTTAGCTTTTAATTCCTAAAAATTAGGAGTCCTTACAGGGCCCATTTTTTCCCCTAATGTCATGTCACTTAAAAAAATATGGCATTATTATCTTGGTATGATCCATAATATTCTAATTGATAGTATAAAATGGATAATAGAGCAAACATCTAGCACCAATTTAATATGGATTAAGAAAAAAGGTCCATATAGCATATAAAAACTCATGATAATCATTTACACGTTGCATGGAGACTTTCACAACAAATAATCTCTACAAGATCATTGCATATACATCTCATTAAAGGAATCAAGGAGCAACCACATCATAACAATAGTGGGGGGCAAAGAAAGAGAATACAATGGGATGTTGCATGATTCACAAGATAATTATTCAAACAGTAGAAGCATAAACCGTGAAAATAGACAATTTGTTCAAGAAGAATATGTTGGAGATTAAGGTCTGTGGAAGCACGTGAACAACACAAGGAAGAAGAAGAAGAAGCTTGGAGCACAACACACAATACTGAATGTATTACCCTGTGAAGTTAGAAAGATAAGTGATTCATTAGGGTTATAGGCATATATACAAGTCGAGAGAAAAAACCTCCTAAAGAGGGAAAAAAGTGCCCTAATGGTCCTAAGTGTGTTCACACACATCACTACCGAAATATATCAACAAATCCCACCTAAGAGTGATGCGGTGAACGAGGAGCTTGGCACTCAAAAATGAAATTTTAATCTCCAACTCATGTACATTCAAACCATGATGAGCTGCAAGTGCACAAATGCTACAAACAATGGTCGTGTGGCATGTGGGAGAAAAGGTTTCATCAAAATCAATGCCTCTCTCTTGAGCATAACCTTTTTCTACAAGCCTAGCCTTATAGCTTTCAATTGTTCCATCAAGCTTACACTTCATCTTGTATACCCATTTAATGCCAATGGCCTTTTTTCCAGGAGGCAAATCACATAAAGACCAGGTATCATTCTTCATAATCGCATCATATTCTGATTGCATAACAGCCATCCAATTTTTTGAATTTTGTGCTTCATCAAAAGAAACATGCTCATTCTCATCACAAAGACTAGAGGCAACCATTGCATAGCAATATGATGCAAAAGAATCACTATGAGGACCTGAACGAGTACAATGCAAAAGTTGTTTCTAATTTGCTATCTTGCAAAGTCTCCACTAGCCATTTAGGCATAGTTTTTGCCTCCTTTATATCAATCCTCTCATAAACAAATGCATCATGTAAGTCTACATAAAAAATGGAATGATCTACATCATCATGTGAAACCTCTAAGGCTGAGAAATCACCTCATTTGGACCAGCACTTGATTGTCCACATGTAAAAAGAGACAGCAAAGTGTCATACATATCTTTGGAGCTAACTGATGTCCCCTTAGTACATGTAAGTAATGGCTGAATTGCATCTTCCACAAAAACAACATCAAGGCTAACCAAAACGTGTTTAGTTTGTGGATGATATAGATGGTAGCCTTTGCTTTCAAAATTGTACCCAACAAAAACATATTTCATTCCTTTATCATCCAATTCCCTATGTTGTTGTTCAGACACTAATGCATATGTCAAACAATTAAAGACACACAGATGAGCAACATATGGCTTGCAACCATGCCAAGCATCATATGGAGTGGTAGACCGCAATGCTTTGGTGGGACACCTGTTTAGTACATATGTTGCACACATAACAACCTCAAGCCACAAGCTATGTGGTAAAGCCAGACTTTTGACCTTACACCTTACCATCTCCATGAGAGACCTTCTATTTCTTTAAGTAAATCCATTCCAATGAGGTGTATATGGCACTCTACACTAATATTTTATCCCACGTTCATCTAGAAATGCATTAAAATCAGAAGATATGTATTCCTCCAGTCGATCAAAATGGAGGGTGCCCATTTTACATGCTGAAATTTTTTTAGCCAAAACCAAAAACTGTTTAAAGCACATAAACACTATGGAATTTGCTTTCAAGGGATACATCCATGCATGCCTAGAAAATAATCAATAAAAGTCATGAATTAAAGGTAGCTCCCAAAAGAAGGTGTCTGCATAGGACCATAAGCATCACTGTGAACAAGCTGCAATTTAAAGAAGCTAAGACTTGACCATCTTTTGGGAAGGAGCACTGCATTTTTCGCAAAATACAAGCTTCACAAAAACTTTTACAAAGTGCCTAAAATTTGGGTAGAGAAGAGACCATTTCATATTTTTACAGGCATAGCAAACTAACAAAATTCAGATGACCAAAACATGCATGCCAAAGCTTTGCATCTAAGATAGCCTGAGAATCTTGAACTACACATGCTAAACCATTGATGGATTTTGCATAGTCTCTGAGCTTATACAGCCCATGACATAAAATGCCAGAAACAATAATGACATCACCATTTGAGAGATCATGAATTGTACACTTTCCATCAACAAATTTGACAACTATGTCAATCTTGACTAATGTTGATACTAACAACATAATTTTCTTGATCCATGGCATAAACAAAGCATTTGACAACGTGAAAGAACGCATGACCTTACCAACTCCCATTACAAGATAAGAGGAGTTGTTAACGCATGTGATAGTATTCCCTGTAGGGGCAAGCTCAAGTGAACTGAAGGAACTGTATTACAAGGTATATGTTTGGCTGCCCTAGTATCAAAGTACCAAACATCTGAGTCTATTTTAGGCATGCATTGCTCATGAGAAGATGGGTCATAATTACTAATGTGGACAAGGAAACCATCTTGAATCTTAGATTCCATGTGACTTCTATATCTCATGATTGGTTTAGAATTTGGGAAAATTGATGCTTCCATTGCTGTCGAAGTGTGCCAAAACCCTAAGATCGACTATCTAATTGCCTCATTCGGATATCCAAAGCTCATGTTTCAAATTGATGACATCATCAATTTGTAACCGCCTTTCATGAATCCCTCTTGAAAACCTATATAAGGAGATGATTGAACACATTCATACTCAATCTTGCCAACACTAGTCTTGGGAGCTCAAGGAGTCATGATCGCCAAGTAAGTACTCTCCAAGTTCTAGTTCCAGTTCTTGTCTTGTTCCTTCTTCCAGTCTTGTCTAGTCTTGTATCTTGGACATCTCATCTTATCCTCTTGTAATCTCGTAGTACAAGATCTTGTCTAGTTGCTTCTTTTATCTAGTTCATCTTCTTGAAGGGAATTCTTGTAATTGAGATATCTTGTTTCATACTTACGGTCGCAGGTTGTGGGATCTCCTGTATCATCTCTAGTCTAGTTTTCCATACCTAACAGTCTCAGTTTGTGGGACGTCTTGTATCAATTATATATTCTTGTATTGTTCTCCCTACGTGGATGTGCTTGTAATCGAAGTATAATTTTGAAATCTTGTCTAGCTCAGTGAGAGAGCAGAATCTATTGCTCCCCTAATATTTGGGAAAGACTAGCTTCTATTCAAGACCATGCATCATGGAGAATGTTTATGAACATATTGTAGTATCACTTCAAAGTCTCCAACAACAAGTCAAGGACCTAACTCATCGACAGACACAAGTCGAGATGGGACATCCGGTATATGTAGGTGCACTCCTCCAAGAATTACAAGAATGAATCGGAAGTCTTCAAGCAAATCAAGGGAGTATTCAAGTGAATCAATGGCCTAGTACATCCTTCATGAAGGAACCCAAGATTTGCATGCCAAAAAAGTTTGACGGGGATTGCATGAAGTTTTGTGGATTTCTCCAACGAGTTGAATTGTACATCCATATGCAACCTGATAGATACCCTGATGAGGCATCCACCTTATCATGGTTTGCCCCAATCTTGGAGAACAACATGGCAGTACTTCAGGACTATGAGGGGTTTCTTTGAGAACTCACTGCCACATTTGGAGATGCAAACACAAGTCAAGTGGCAGAAACAAAACTTTGAAAGCTACGTCAAGGTAACCATCCTACCTCTAGCTATGCATCAAAATTTAGGCAGTTGATATGTGATCTCACTTGGCATGAAGATTATTTAATAGTCCAATTAGGATGGGGATTAAGAGATGATGTGAGGGACCTTCTGCTCATGATGCCAGACATTGAATGAATACATCACACAAGCTATTCAATGTGATAACCAACTTTTTGAAAGGAAGCAAGAAAAACAAGTAGAAGGAAGACCTCGCCAATGGAAACCCTTCCAGCGCACTCCTAAAGATGAGTCTATGCATGAACCTATGCAGATATATGTAATTAAGTTCTAGCCTCTAACACCACAAGAGAAACATAGAAGAAGAGATAACAAGTTATGCCTCTATTGTTGAAACCCTAGCCATATTGCAGTTAGTTGTCCCAACAAGAGAATGAACTCTAGAGTCGCAGACACTCTTGTAGAACAGGAAAACGAGGAAGTCCAGTTGTAAAAGAAATTGTATAATCGGATCGTGACAAAATAAAGGGTCTCATAATTGCAGCTATACTCGTAGAAACATGTCTTGCCCTGATAAAGTTAAGCATGCCTAAGAAGACCCTTTCCCTCATATCCCTAGTAGATTCAGGAGCCTGTTTCATCGATGAAGGATTGGTTAAGAAACATGGAATTCCTGTACTTTGAAAGAACAAACTAGTAGTAGCTAAAGTAGTGGACGAACAACCTCTAGCATCTGGGAATATAACCTTGGAAACCACACCATTAAGAGTACACCTTGGTGACCATGGTTCCCACATATGTTTCAACTCAATATCAAGTCAAATAAACCTAGTTATCATCAGAATGCTCTGGTTAAAGAAACATAATCCAGAAATTAATTGGGAAACTAATTAAATCACCCATTGTGATATCTAGAAGAACCCAACATATGTCAAAGCCAAAGCCTTCATACATGCAGTAAGGAAGGAACCGACATATATGATCTATGCCATACCAACTCACGAGCCCAAGAAAGATGATCGGTGAAGCTACCCGACCAATACCAAGGCGTTGAAGATGTTTTTGAAAAGAAGAATACATATATCGTCCGAGAGCATAGATCTTATGATTGTTCCATAGAACTTCAAGAGGGAGCACAACCACCCTTTGGACCAATCTATAGATTATCCCCATAGGAACTTATAGAAATACATAAGAATATTGATGAGAATCTAGCCAAGGGGTTATCAAACACTCGAAGTCTCCTGCAGGAGCCCCTATCCTATTTGTAAAGAAGAAGGACAAAACTCTCCAAATGTGTATAGACTATCGTGGGTGGAATAAAGTCACAATAAAGAACACATACCCTCTACCACTTATTTCAGAGCTCTTGGAATGCCTTGGAAGAGCAAATTTCTTCACAAAGATTGACCTTTGAGGAGCTTACAATCTTGTTAGGATCAAAGAAGGAGATGAATGGAAGATAACATTTTGAACAAGGTATGAGCATTTTGAATATGTGGTTATGCCATTTCTTCTCACAAATGCTCTATTTGTCTTTCAACATATGATAAATGATATATTTTGAGAGTATTTAGATGATTTTGTGGTAATATATCTCAATGATATCTTGATATTCTCCAAAAATCTAGAGGACCATGAATATCATGTAAAGATAGTCCTAGAGAAACTCCAAGAAAAAGGTCTGTATGCAAAATTGGAGAAGTGCTCTTTCCATCAGATAGAAGTAGAGTTTTTAGGGTGCATTGTATCAGAGAAAGAAATCTTTATGGATCCTAATAAGATCGAGACAATCCTTGATTGGCAACCACCTTCATGTGTTCGAGATGAACAATGTTTTCTAGGATTTGACAATTTTTATAGTATATTCATAAGAGATTACTCAAGATAGTGACACCTCTTACCAAGTTTACCAGAAACTCAAAATTCTCATGGACTGAAGAAGCAGAAAAAGCCTTTCAGACCTTGAAATCAGCATTCACTACCACTTCAATTCTAGTTCCTGATTCTAGTAAGCCCTTCTTCCTAGATACATATGCATCAGACTTTGCCCTAGGGACCATTCTATCCCAATATGGAGATGATGGACACCTACATCCAGTTGCATATCATTCAAGGAAATTTTCTCCTCCAAAGATTAATTATGAAATCCATGATAAAGAACTCCTTGCCATAGTGGACACGTTTGATATTGGACATCACCATCTAGAAGGAGTAGTTTATAAAGTTATTGTCTATACAGATCATAGGAACTTAGAGTATTTTATTAACACCTGTATCATTAATAGAAGGGAATCTCAATGGAGTGACTTTTTATCCAGATTTGACCTTGTCATCACATATTGTCCAGGATGTCAACAATGTCAGTCAAATGCCTTGTCCAGAAGATCTTACCTTGCATGAAAGAAGGGTGAACAGGCCTTCGATCAACAAGAGGGTGTACTACTCAAGCCTAAGCATCTCTAGTTAGCACCTATCTCTTCAAGACATCATGAAGATTCAGCCTTGCATCATTAGATCCGTGAGAATCTACTACAAGATGAATTATTTTGTAATGTGAAGAAGAAAACTCAAGAAGGAAAAGTCCAAGAAGTAAATGAATTTCAGGAAAAGGATGGGTTACTATTCTATAAGAACATATTGTATGTACCTCCATGAAATCCCAGAATCCAAGCACTTCAACAACGTCATGACAACCTTGCACCATGACATTTTGGAGTGAATAAAAGAATAGAACTCATATCAAGGGATTTTTGGTGGCCTCAAATGTGGAAGGAAGTCAAAGGCTATATTTGAACTTGTGACACTTGCAATTGATCTAAGGTACTGCGACATAGACCTCATGGCCTCTTGCAACCTTCACCTATTACAGAAAGGCCATGGGCTTTATCATCTATGGATTTCATCATAGATCTACTAGAGTTAGATAAGTATGATGCCATTCTTGTTATAGTGGATAGATTTACAAAGATGGCACACTTCATTCCGACTATCAAGGATATCATAGGTGCAACCACAGGCAAACTTTTTCTAAGATATATCTTTAGGCTTCATGGATTGCCTGATGATATTGTCAATGATTGAGGGCCACAGTTCATATCCAACTTTTAAAATAGTATTTGCAAGCTCCTTGGTATTCAAGTTAGACTATGTGTAGCCAATCATCCACAGACTGATGAACAAACAGAACGGGTAAATCAAGTCCTAGAACAATATCTCCATTGCACCATCAACTATCATCAAAATGATTGGTTTGAGCTTTTACCCTTTGTAGAGTTTGCTTATAACAATAGTGTTCATACATCAACCAAGCAGACTCCCTTCTTTGCAAATTATGGACAACATCCAAGAATGGATATACAGCTCTCAAATCATGTTAAGAACCCAGTTGCCAAAGATAAAGCCCATTATCTCATGGATATTCACAAAGAGCTCAAGGAAGATATCCATAGAGCTCAAGAATAATATAAGTATTATGCAGATTAGCATCGTGTTCAAAATTCATCCTATCACATTGGGGATAGTGTATGGTTAGTGATAACTAATTTGCAAACTTCGAGGCCTTGTGCAAAGCTAGACCATCAGGAATTTGGTCCATTCACCATTTTGGCCAAGATTAATCTAGTCACTTTCAAGCTCCAATTACCAAGTACCATCTGAATACATCCAGTTTTCCATGTATCTATGTTGGAATCAT
>MU261837.1:47500-60000 GCA_020310875.1 Ceratopteris richardii | reverse complement strand
TTGGGGTAAGAAATGTTGAACAAAATTCCACCAACAAGTAGCCATTGATGACAACTACAAGTAGAGCTATGATCCAAGATAGTACCTGCAAAGAATCTCTCTCTCTCTCTCTCTCTCTCTCTCTCTCTCTCTCTCTCTCTCTCTCTCTCTCTCTCTCTCTCTCTCCCCCCCCCCCCCCCCCCTCTCTGTGTGTGTGTGTGTGGCCTAAATTAGGGCCCTACAATTTATTTATTTTTGGTACACTTATGTATTCTTATATTCTCAATGTAAGTCGAGTTTAATTGCCAGAAGAGGTCAATTTTCACATAATTGGTCTAAGGTGGAAAGAAGACCAATTTCGCAGAAGAGACAAATTCCACAAATTGGTCTATAGACTAATTTTCCCAAAATTGGACCAATTTCTCAAATTCGTCCAACACCCAAATTCGTCCAACACCCAAATTCGTCCAAGGCAAGACGAAGATCACTTGAAGAGTGGCGACCAGAGTAACGGATTTGGTAGAGTACTGGACTTGACAGAGTACCAAAAAAGTGCAAGTCAAAGTAAGAGTGGAGGTGACAGAGTAGTCAAGTAACTGCCTTGCACGCAGAGGTGACTTATATAAGGAAAGGACTTTTCGAGTACCTTGATATACAGGAGAGATGATATATGAGATATGAGATAGGAGATACCAGATATCTTGTCACGATAGAGATAGCTCGTCATAGAGAGAGAATGAGAGTATAGAGAGAAGGAAGAAAACTTGAGTGAAGTGCGCCGTTGTTCTCAAGCTCTTGAAGCTCAGTCTAGGAGTTAGATGAGGGGCTCTGGTCTTGAAGGGTGGACAAGCGGAGTGAGTCCACAAGGGTTGAGTGCTTAGCAAGAGGCTTGTGTGCTTCAAGAGTACCTTTGAGGTTGGATTCTGTGGTTGGATTGCGAAGTTGTTAGGAGCTTCCCTTAGCATCCACTACTCCCGTTCATTGTCATTGTACCGCCTATCTTATATACTTTCTATGCTTGATGTTAAATGAGTAATGCTCCTACACTTCTGTGATTCTTAATTTTGGCTCTTATTTCGACAATTCCAATGTGCAAGGCATACATAGTGTGCATACTGCACTGAGTAAAAGAACCCACTTTGAGCACTAGAGAACAAGAATTTCCTCTAGAGGTGTTTAAATTGGCATGCCTGGTGGGACCTTGCTTTGTATTTTCTCTCTACTGTTCTTCACTTTACTTTTTCAGCCCTTGTGGTTTTCAAAATTATTCTCTCATAATTACTCCGAGTTCAGAATTAGTCCAAATTTTTTTAGTCTAAAAATTCTCTCAAAAAATTAGTCCAAGTTTTTTCATCCAACTTTTTACTCCAGTTTTTTTTGTCTAAGTTTTTAGTCCTTAGCCCAACTACTAGTCCAAGTTTTAGTTCCCTTTTGGTCAAGTGTTTTTAGTTTAAATTCTCATCATATCTATGAGTTCATAGAGAGAAGGCATAGTCTATGACTCATACCCGATCTCATAAAGGAGGATCTCTCAATCCTATCAAAACACCCATCAAAAGCTACCACAGTATGACTGTTCACTATACTCCTCCGATACCTCCCAACCCTCTACCACTACCCGCTACGTCTTCATCTTCATAGTACAAGAAGAGGTTTAAAAACGAGATTTAAATCGAGGTTTAAATCGTTTAAATCGTAGAGGTTTTTAAATTCGAAAAAGAAAAATCGGGGTTTTTATTCACTATGAGAGATTTTTATATTTTGAAACATAAATGTATATACCAATGCATATTTAACACCTTTTTGATATACCTGACATAAATAACATATAAAATCACCTTCCATGCATTTTAAATAAAGGAGTCAACATCATACATGAAAGTGAATAGTGGAACAATGGACATAATCAACTACCAATCAGTCAATGACTCAAGTGAGACATGGTATACATAATACAACTGTCAGGAATGTCAATGATCACTGATCATACAAAACAAACATATAGATACTAAAAAGTAAACAAGCATCAAAATATAATGTCCATCATCCATGCCACATGGTAGTGGCAAGTATCAATGATCATATGACATATATGCCACTGTCCAAGATCCAACTCGAGGAGTAGGTGAATTCTAAAGACTAAGAAGACTCTCCAATGTCGAATATAGAGTCATCATCTATGGTATCATCATCTGCATCAAATGTACTAGCCCATGATGATGTACTATCGGACTCTGAATGACCAAACTGTGCTGCAAGCATGACAGCATCTCCTCCCAAGTCACCATCTCCACTGGAAGAGGAGGCTGATGCCTCTTCCCAATCATCTGGATCAACTCGAGAAGTGTGAGCCTCACCACGCCTTCCACGACCACGTCCACCTCGCCTCGAAGCACACTTCTGCTGCTTCCGCATATGAGAAGCCTTCCGGCTAGTAGAAGGTAATGATAGATCATCTAAAAATAACACACAATAAATAAACTTAGATGTTGGTACTATCCAAATTCCAATCTTGACATAGAGTCATTAATAATTATTCATACTTGGAGCATGTGTAGTTCTCCTAGTTTGGCTACGAGTCTGACGCATATTCCTCTGTGACTCCGCAGCAAGCATAGCAAAAATATCCCTCTCTTCCTCGGGGATTTGAGGGATATCTTTAACTTTTCCAATGTCAATTTCATCAATATTGATCTATAAATTATCACTCATATAAGTGTGCAAGGGAAAGCCACAAAAGTGGAGCGCAGCTGATAACGAATTCGAAATGACAAAGCGTAGGACATTTTTCTGAAATCGATTTTTTTCGCCAAAAAATCTCTGAAAAAATCGTAAAAAATCGTAAAAAACGTTTTAACGATTTTTATTACGATTTTTATATAAAAATCGACGATTTTATTGTACTATGTTCATCTTCATCTTCATCTTCGAAGGAAGTACTTGCCCACAACAACAAGAGAAGGATGGCTGACGATGTATCAACTCTTTTATCTAGAAAAGTTCCCAACCTTCAAAGGAGCTTCTCACGATGATCCGAATGACCATGTGCGAAGATTCTTATCCTTTTGCAAGAGTAGGGGGCTCAAGAATCGACAAGACTCCTTTCTTGTTCTCTATCATGCTATCTTGGAGAGCATTGCTGATCGGTGGTTTAGTCAATATTCTGAGGGACATTTTGCAACATGCGAGGCCTTGCAGACAACCTTCACCAATACCTTTAGGCCAGATAATTCTAGAAAAAACCTTTGACCACTTAGGGGATCTTAAACTTCAGCCACCAAAATCATTCCCTGAGCTAATGACTAGGTTAAAGTCTTTGGTAGCAAAACTTCCTGCTTAACGTGGAGATTTCTTAGTTAAGAAGTGGGTGGAAAAAGATTTCCCAAAATCGTCTCAACAAAAATTGAGGGAATTATTAAGAGCATATGCAACACTACAAGATTTTGAAGGCGTTGTTGCTAGGATCGAAAAGGCATGCCAACATTTTGAAGGAAGGGATGCATGTCAAGAAGAATCTCCCTAGGATTCAATGGCAAGCTTGCGGAGGGAGTTGGAGACTCTGAAGCTACAAAAGACCCGCCAACGAGAGAAGAATTCACAAGAAGACAATATTGCACATCTTCGACAAAAGGTGGAGGAGTTAAAAGCTCAAAAAGAAATAAAAGCTCTCATATGGTGTACAATATGTAATAAAAAAGGTCATAATAATCAGGATTGTCCAGAGAAGATCACATGCCAGTTCTGTGGAAAACTGGTCATGAGGCAAGAGATTGTTACTTTCTCAAGGGGACTCAAACCAACTCAATTCAAGCCCGTGGAACATAGCTTAACCAAAATGTCCAAGGGCATCCACAAGAAGTGATGTATACAGATCCTCCGTTCAACAACAATGGTTCTTAGTTCAACAACAATAACCAAAGAAAACCAATAAATAAGAAGAAGCCCATCATGTGTTATAGGTGTGGGAATACAGGCATTTCTAGACCCAATGTCCTCTCCCAAAAGGATCACCTCCATGCAAGCTCTACCCAGATGCTATGGATCACTACTTGAAGGACTGTCCAAAATTGAGGCCAAGTACGAGCCAGGGAAGACTATGTGGGCAGCAGCTAGACTACAGTCAGGTGCGTTAGGTGCATTCGATTCGGTGCGCATAAAGTGCCTGAACCGAATGGTATGGGGAGGTAAGGTGCATCATATATATGTATGTATGTATGTATGTATGTATGTAAGTATGTACGTACTTACGTACGTACATATATATATATATATATATATATATATATATATATATATATATATATATATATATATATATATATATATATATATATATATATATATATATATGTATGTATGTATGTATGTATGTATGTATGTATGTATGCATGTATGCATGCATGTATGTATGTATGTATGTATGTATGTATGTATGTATGTATGTATGTATGTATGTATGTATGTATGTATGTATGTATGTATGTATGTATGTATGTATGTATGTATGTATGTATTATATATATATATATATATATATATATATATATATATATATATATACATATACACACACACATACATATATATATATATATATATATATATATATATATATATATATGTGTATATATATATATATATATGTGTGTATATATATATATATATATATATATGTGTATATATATATATATATATATGTGTATATATATATATATATGTGTATATGTGTATATATATATATATATATATATATGTGTATATATATATATATATATATATGTGTATATATATATATATATATATATATATATATATATATATATATATATATATATATATATATATATATATATATATATTACAACCTTTCAATATGATACAATGTGTATGTGTACTTGTATGTAAAAATGCATAGATGTTTAGTTCATATTCACCTTCAATATACACTATCACCTAGAGAGATTGTAGAGTTATAAATGAGCCACACATACGTACAACTTGGAAAAGCATACATTTTTGTGCACTTCTTTCTCCTACATCCCCATCATAAACACTATTTTCTATAAAAATGAGGCACCAACAAACAAGAATAGATATCTAGAGGCATGTCCACAACAAAATGCATTTATCTCATACATTCGGGAAGAATTTTAGGGTTTATGACCAGAGAAAAAATTCAGCATTTTTTTAAAGAACCACATGATAAGGTTTGCACCGAATTGAAAGTACCAGAAAACAATACCGCAAGATTAGGTGCGCAAACCGGTGCAGCTATGGCAACTAGGGAGTTCCTCCTACCAAGTGAACATAATGTAGTAAAAGGCGAAAGGATTCCGAAATGGGGGGACCTCATAAAAATGGATACTTCAAGACCAATTTCAAAAACTAGACCAATTCCAAGAGAGACCAATTTCAGAAATCGGACCAATTCCAAGAGAGACCAATTTTAGAAATTCGACCAATTTCAAAAGTGAGACCAATTTCAGAAATTAGTCCGATTCCAAGAGAGACCAATTTCAGAAATTGGACCAATTTTAGAAGCTGGACTAACTCCAATAGTCATATCAATTTCAAAAATTGCACCTATTTCGGACATCGGACCAATTCTTAAATTTGGAACAACCCAGAAACTAAGAACAATTTCCGCTAAGAATTTGCAACCCTCTTGTCCAATTTCTCAATCGCTAGTAATGGAGCAAAGAGAAGAGCAAAAATACACCATCTTAGTATGTGCCCTAGAGAAGGAAGAAAGAGGAACCACATTGCTAAACGCACTCCATTCAGCTAGTTCAGAATTTTTTCTAGCAAATGTGGTATCATTACAAGAAATAGACAGCGTAGAGAAAGATACTGGAGTCCTCACAAGGTCTCAGAAGAAGAAGTTACAATATTCACAATCATCAAGAGACATTGTAGAGTTATAAATGAGCCACAAATACATTCAACTTAGAAAAGCATACATTTTTGTGCACTTCATTCTTCTACATCGCCATCATAAACACTATTTTCTATAAAAATGAGGCACCAACAAACAAGAATAGATATCTAGAGGCATGTCCACAACAAAATGCATTCATCTCATACATTCGGGAAGAATTTTAGGGTTTTTGGCCAGAGAAAAAATTAAGCATTTTTTCAAAGAACCGCATGATAAGGTTTGCACCGAATTGAAAGTACCAGAAAACAATACCGTAGGATTACGTGCGCAAACCGGTGCAGCTATGGCAACTAGGGAGTTCCTCCTACCAAGTGAACATAATGTAGTAAAAGGCGAAAGGATTCCGAAATGGGGAGACCTCGTAAAAATGGATACTTCAAGACCTATTTCAAAAATTAGACCAATTCCAAGAGAGACCAATTTCAGAAATCAGACCAATTCCAAGAGAGACCAATTTTAGAAATTAGACCAATTCCAAAAGTGAGACCGATTTCAGAAATTAGTCTGATTCAAGAGAGACGGATTTCAGAAATTAGTCTGATTCAAGAGAGACCAATTTCAAAAATTGGACCGATTTCAGAAGTTGGACTAACTCCAACAGTCATATCAATTTCAAAAATTGGACCTATTTGGGACACCGGACCAATTCTTGAATTTGAAACAACCTAGAAACTAAGAACAATTTCCGCTAAGAATTTGCAACCCTCTTGTCCAATTTCTCAATTGCTAGTAATGGAGCAAAGAGAAGAGCAAAACTACACCATCTAAGTATGTGCCCTAGAGAAGGAAGAAAGAGGAACCACAATGCTAAACACACTCCATTCAGCTAGTTCAGATTTTTTTCTAGCAAATGTGGTATCATTACAAGAAATACACAGCGTAGAGAACTATATTGGAGTCCTTACAAGGGCTTAGAAGAAGAAGTTACAAGAAGAAGTTACAATATACACTATCACCAAGAGAGATTGTAGAGTTATAAATGAGCCACACATACATACAACTTAGAAAAGCATACATTTTTGTGCACTTCTTTCTTCTACATGCCCATCATAAACACTTTTCTATAAAAATGAGGCACCAACAAACAAGAATAGATATCTAGAGGCATGTCCACAACAAAATGCATTCATCTCATACATTCGGGAAGAATTTTAAGGTTTTTTGGAGAGAGAAAAAATTAAGCATTTTTTCAAAGAACCTCATGATAAGGTTTGCACCGATGAAAATACCAGAAAACGATACCGCAGGATTACGTGCGCAAACCGGTGCAGCTATGGCAACTAGGGAGTTCCTCCTACCAAGTGAACATAATGTAGTAAAAGGCGAAAGGATTCCGAAATGGGGGGACCTCGTAAAAATGGATACTTCAAGACCTATTTCAAAAATTAGACCAATTCCAAGAGACCAATTTCAGAAATCGGACCAATTCCAAGAGAGACCAAATTAAGAAATTAGACCAATTCCAAAAGTGAGACCAATTTCAGAAATTAGTCTGATTCAAGAGAGACCAATTTCGAAAATTGGACCAATTTTAGAAGTTGGACTAACTCCAACAATAAACTCAATTTCAAATATTGGACCTATTTGTGACACCAGACCAATTCTTGAATTTGAAACAACCTAGAAACTAAGAACAATTTCCGCTAAGAATTTGCAACCCTCTGGTCCAATTTCTCAATTGTTAGTAATGGAGCAAAGAGAAGAGCAAAAATACACAATCTAAGTATGTGCCCTAGAGAAGGAAGAAAGAGGAACCACACTGCTAAACACAATCCATTCAGCTAGGTCAGATTTTTTTCTAGCAAATGTGGTATCATTACAAGAAATACACAGCGTAGAGAAAGATATTGGAGTCCTCACAAGGGCTCAGAAGAAGAAGTTACAAGAAGAAGTTACAATATACACTATCACCAAGAGAGATTGTAGAGTTATAAATGAGCCACACATGCATACAACTTAGAAAAGCATACATTTTTGTGCACTTCTTTCTTCTACATCCCCATCATAAACACTTTTCTATAAAAATGAGGCAATAACAAACAAGAATAGATATCTAGAGGCATGTCCACAACAAAATGCATTCATCTCATACATTCAGGAAGAATTTTAGGGTTTTTGGCCAGAGAAAAAATTCAGCATTTTTTCAAAGAACCGCATGATAAGGTTTGCACCGAATTGAAAGTACGAGGAAACAATACCGCAGGATTACGTTCGCAAACCGGTGCAGCTATGGCAACTAGGGAGTTCCTCCTACCAAGTGAACATAATGTAGTAAAAGGCGAAAGGATTCCGAAATGGGGGGACCTCGTAAAAGTGGATACTTCAAGACCTATTTCAAAAATTAGACCAATTCCAAGAGACCAATTTCAGAAATCGAACCAATTCCAAGAGAGACCAATTTTAGAAATTAGACCAATTCCAAGTGAGACCAATTTCAGAAATTAGTCTGATTCAAGAGAGACCAATTTCAGAAGTTGGACTAACTCCAACAGTCATATCAATTTCAAAAATTGGACCTATTTGGGACACCATACCAATTCTTGAATTTGAAACAACCTAGAAACTAAGAACAATTTCCGTTAAGAATTTGCAACCCTCTGGTCCAATTTCTCAATTGCTTGGACACTCAAGACAATATCTACATCTCGACAACAAAGATCAGGAGTAGCAAGAAGGTAACACACATTCCTTTTCTATGCATAAGGAAGATGGATTAGATGTAGAAGATGATCAAAACCTGTTGCAGTGGATAGAAACAATAGAATCATTTCCCTGCTATGGGGTTAAGGTCAGAGGAGGTGAACAAGAAGTCGAAACAATGGGTCTTGGGGAACCAATTCCTGACTATAAGAAGGGAAAAAATAAAATGTGGAGGTATACGGTACACCCAAAAGGAACCTCAACACAAGGCTGAGATATCAACATGCAAAAATGAGCAGACAAAAGGAGCAAATGAGGCCCTTGCACGAGAATGGGTTCAAAAGAAGGAATTCGGTGAAGTCCTCGATGAATTCCCATGCTACCCAAGATGTGGACCTATCAGGCTAAACAAATCAAATAGAGTTTCTGGCAGCCTCGACGAGAATCATGAAACTCTTGTTCCAATAGTAACCAAAAGGACAATAGATCCAAGTAATTCATCTCGAGGGTCTTCTATTTGTGAACAAGCCGGTGAAGCGAGAATTACCAAAACTTCACATTTGATGGCACAGACACATAGTGGAGAAGATGGAACATAGTTGTTCAATAGTGCAATCACTCCTCCATTCTCCTGGATGAATACAAGAAGCCCAACAAACATGAAGGAAAAGACCACAATGGAAGCAAAAAAGATAGGTAAATTTGTAGCGATCCAAGGAAGTGGTGGACGTAGGGGAATCAAATTTGAGAATTTTGAAGAGAACGCTCCAGAAAAAAATATGAGAAGTTTGCAAATTTGTAACTCGTGATCATAAATGAAATTTCACGGTCAACCTTGGGTCATTTAGATGCTAGTAAGGATACCAAACATCTGAGTTCAATTGAGACAGAGTCGGTAATGGCAAGAAATTTTTTATCTACCATAGGCCTTTTAGGTGCTAGTAAGGATGCCAACTATCCATGCTAGTTTGGAACTCAGCCAGCTGAATTCCATCACAAAAAATGCAAATCCAACGTGAAAAAAGTCTATGTGGATGAAAATAGCATAAATAAAATTAGAAATCTGTTAAAACACTCTCAAGTGCATAAGGAGAAGTTCAAATCTGACACTGATGAAGCCTCTTTATCCCCGAATGTAGTGAGGAATAAAGAGGGCAAAGAGCATGTTGATGTCAGCCTTTAAGAGGGTCTGCCATGCCAAAAGAGACCTCATATGACTCCCTCATTCGCCCCAACTCCGAATTTGCCCGCCCTTCATAGAATTTGCCGACTTTCAGAGAACGAAATGCACACCTTTTTCGAATTCGCCCTTCCCTTCTGTAATTCACATTATCCTCCATAATCATCCTTCATCCATATTGACATCCACATATAATGCATTAGAAGTCGCCTCAGCATCCAATCTCTCCCATCCATCCATATTCGTCCTTAGATTTTTTTCGCCTCGTACCGCCTACACATTCACCCAACATTTGATGAGAACTCTCCTTTGGTCATCACGTTTCAACGGTTCAAGCATATTCACCACAATGGTTCTGAATCGTTCACACGTAGAAAACAGCAGTTTTTGATAGTTCTTCTATGGATGATTCTCTCGAAGCAGCTGTCAACATTGTCGCAATGATTCAAACTCTCCAAGAATATTTGGTGTACTCTTCCCTTGTCAAAGTTATTTGCTTGATGCGAGCAATTTCATTCAAATACCTCATTGATATTCGTATGGCGTTAATGTGTTATTCGCCCTCATTGATATTCACCCTCATTGATAATCCCTCAATTGTTTTTCGCCCAATCCTCATGGTCCTCACATAAATCAAATTCAAGCCAGCATGACGTTGGACCTCGATTCAAAAATTGCCCCAGCATGACGTTGGACCTCGATTCAGAAATTGCCCCAAGCCTTTGTCCCAGCATCATATTGAATCAGCAGTTAAAAATCGCCCCAATTTGAATTCGCCCCTCGGGTTTTAGCCGTTCACCCCCAGCCATGGCGAGGATCAAAAAAATTGTCTTCCTTGTTTGTCGCCACCATTGTTTCAATCGTGATTTTTCTGCATCTCCCGCTTTCACACGTCATTCTTTGACTCTGCTTTTGTTGCCTGTTTTCCCGTGTTTACATGTGCTTCCGTAAGCTCTTAGCCCTCTGCAAGCTTTTATGTAGAACAAGGGAAATCAGAGAAGTTGTGCCTTTGAGGAGGAAGGTGGCTACCATGGTGACAAATGACAAGAATCTCAAGACCGCCTTCTGCATTATTGGCTCGCGACTTGCAGCGCATACTGGTGCAATTTATGCAGCACGTGCCGAGCTTAGTCCCATTCTCTTTGAAGTATGGTTGGCAAATGGCCTTGGTGCAGGTGGGCAACTTACCACGACTACAGAAGTGGAGAATTTCCCTGGATTTCCTGATGGAATATCGGGTCAGGAACTGACAGATAAGTTCCGCTCGCAAAGTTTACGATTCAGGACAAAGCTTTTCATTGAGACAGTCAAGAGAGTGGCTTTGTGGAAGCGGCTTTTCAAAGTATTCACTGACGACAGAGAGGTCGAAGCCGAGACCCTTCTCATCGCCACGGGTCCAGTTGCAAAGACGTTGAATTTCAAGGGTTCAGGAGATGATAAAGACGGATTCTAGAACAAGGTTATTTCTGCATGTGCCGTGTGCGATGGTGCTGCTACAATATTTCGCAACAAGCCATTGGCTGTAATTGGAGATGGTGACTCTGCGATGGAGGAGGCTACCTTTCTCACCAAATACAGTTCTATAGTATATATTATTCACAGAAGAGATACACTTCGTGCCAGCAAGATAATGCAGAAGAGTGCTTTAGATAATTTGGAATTCTGTTGCTACAGAGGCAGTGGGGAATGAGAAAGACCTCGTTGGTGGTCTTCAGGTGAAAAACCTGCTGATTGGTGAAAGTACTATTTGGAGGTGTCTGGACTTTTCTTCGCCATTGGGCATGAACCTGCACCAAAATCTTGGGTGGTCAAATAGAGACCAATGCAGATGGTTATATCATAACCAAGCCAGAAACGACCCAAACGAGTGTACAAGGAGTTTTTGCAGATGGTGATGCTCAGCACAAAAAATGGCAGCAGGCAATCACATCAGCTGGCACAGGTTGTATGGCTGCATTAGAAGCTGAACATTTCTTGCAGGAGCATGGTTCTCAGCAAGGGAAATCTAAATATTGGAATCCTTCCTGTCAACATTTCTGGCTTTTTGAAGATATTTTTGCTAGGTGGCATCA
Source organism: Ceratopteris richardii (assembly GCA_020310875.1). Taxonomy (NCBI): domain Eukaryota; kingdom Viridiplantae; phylum Streptophyta; class Polypodiopsida; order Polypodiales; family Pteridaceae; genus Ceratopteris; species Ceratopteris richardii. The sequence continues at coordinate 48,191 of MU261837.1, read as the reverse complement.
AAATGGAGGAAAGGTCTCCGCCTTCAAAAAGGCAAATTGGTGGATTTACATGCTCAATACACATTTGAACAGTGATCTTAAGCAATTACATAGTAATATATGAATGCTATACTCGCACTTGAATGTTTCAAGTCCTTTACATATTCTACCTAAATGAACAATATCATTGCTTTTGTGTGGATTTCTAGCTATCTTGGATCATAAAAAGTCAAATGCCTTCTTCCAAAAAAAAGCCAGAGCAGCGAGCGTTACACAAGCAGGGCACTCTCCGAGACAGAGAGTGAAGTAGTGGGGGGCGACCTGTATAGCCTAAATTAGGACCCTACAATTTTTTTTTTTGGTACAGTTATGTATTCTTATATTCTCATTGTAACTCGAGTCTAATTGCATCGTGTAAGTCGAATCTAATTGCATAGTGTAATTCGAGTCTAATTGAAGGAAGAGACCAATTTTCACATAATTGTTCTAAGGTGGAAAGAAGACCAAGTTCTCCAAAATTGATCTCATTGGCAGCAAAAGAGACCAATTTCACAAATTGTTCTATGGACTAATTTTCACAAATTGGCCTATGGACTAATTTTCTAGAAAAGACCTATTTCACAAATCGGTCTATGGACTAATTTTCCCAAGATTGGACCAATTTCTCAAATTCATCCAACACCCAAATTCGTTTCAAGGCAAGACGGAGATC
>MU261837.1:0-35000 GCA_020310875.1 Ceratopteris richardii | reverse complement strand
GTATGTATGTATGCATGCATGCATGTATGTATATATGTATGTATGTATGTATGTATGTATGTATGTATGTATGTCTGTGTGTGTATGTATGTATGTATGTGTGTGTATGCATGTATGTATGTGTGTATGTATGTATGTACGTATGTATGTATGTATGTACGTATTTATGTATGTATGCATGTCTGTATGTATGTATGTATGTATGTATGTATGTATGTATGTATGTATGTATGTATGCATGCATGCATGCATGCATGCATGTATGTATGTGTGTGTGTATGTATGTATGTATGTATGTATGTATGTATGTATGTATGTATGTATCAATGAATGTATGTATGTATGTAAGTATGTATGTATTCATTATATTGCATGATACCATATAAATTGCAATAGATCCTATCCATCTATTAGAATTTGTTCATCTTTTAGCTCATATGTATATCCTCATGTTGCTTGTACACATCCCAAAGTGTTCCAACCTTTGTACACATCTCAAAGTGTTCCAACCTTTATATGGGGTGGTGACCCGTAATAGAGGAATTAAATTTTGGTCCAAGCAAATATGAAGAACGCCAAGTTCCTAAGCCTGATTTCTGGATAAGGCTGAGACACTTTCCCTATCTTTAACAAAAGGCCATTTTGACTTTTAGACAGCCCTCCTATCTATAGATTATGGCAATCTCAACTATGCATGCATGTAAGAGAATGAAGGCACAACTCATCCCTCTCAATTAGAAGTTTATGAACAGGTATCCTCTTCAAGAAATCCCATTCAACAACACTCAACCTCAAGTGCAAATCATCTCAGCCATAAAGAAGAAGATCATGTTCCCTCATATTTAGCATTCCCAGTCCTCAGCTCTTCGTCTCTGTCCGGAGTTCTTAGTGAACCTCCAATCAAATTTAGAAATAGCTAAAGCCAAGATGCAGCAAGCAGCTGATAGGGCGAAAGAGTATGCTGATCGGAAGACGTCTCCTAGATCCTTTGAGGAAGCAGACAGAGTCTTTCTTCATGTACCAGCTAGATCTACTTCACTCTCCACAGGGAAGTGTAGTAAGCTTTCACCAAGGTTTTGTGGACCTTGGAAGATAGTTAAAAAGCTAAGTGAAGTTGCATACCGATTAGAGCTTCCTCCATATTGCTTGCAGAGTCCATCCAATGTTTCATGTCGGTAAACTTTGAAAGTATATTTCCAAGGAGGATAATCTAGTAGAGGGTATTGTTTCTTTGCAAGAAGGTGATAACACAGATCATTCTCCAAACAGGATACTAGATCGGAGATAGACGCGATTAGATCGGAGACAGATGCGATTAGATCGGACACAGAAGCGATTGAGGAATCGTGTCATCCAAAAGTATCTAGTAGCCGGGAGAGGATTACCACTTACTGACTCTACATGGGAATCAGAAGCTCTGGTTCGCAAGTACTTTCCCTCATTGATCATTGAGGACAATGATCTTTAGAAGGGGGAGAGAGTGTCTGACATTGATCCACATGGATCATGACATTGGTCCATAGGGATCATTCTATGTGTGTGAGGGACAAGGGCGAGCTAGCCAAGGTCCCAAGCTCAGGGGATACCCTAAGGTATTCAATAAGAATGGGGATGAGTGTTGCATGATGGCCACATGGAGGCACTAGACCGTTCCAGATCATCGTTATTTTTAGAATACAAGAGGGTATATATGGATGGGAGGAGAGTCACACACACATCATTCAAGCCTTTTCTTATGTTCTTCACTTTCAACCACATATTCTCAGCCTATACCTCTTCCCTCATGCTCTAGTCAGGCTCATCATCATGTTATTCAGGTTTTACATCAATTTTCATGTATATATAGCAGTGTTCTTGCTATTTTGTTGTGTAATCAATATTTTTCATTAGTATATTAAAATTTTAGAGCTATTTCTGTTTCCTCTCCTTATTCTTTTTCTATCACTAACTTTTCTCTTCAATTGTAACTTTCAAGATCTTTTTCGGTACATCTAGATGATGGCAACAACCGAACATTGGTATAAGTGCAGGTTCAAAATTTTTTCCCCCTCAACTTCTTTTTCATCTATTTCAGCTCCTATAGTTATGAATATTACATCACCTGCTGTACTTATTGTTGTTGTTGTTGTTGTTATTATTATCATCATCATCATCATCTTCTTATGGCATCTTCTGTAGTTGTTATTACGCTAGGTTATTATTAAACCCCTTTCTAGTTCATTAATATATTTCTCAGTTTCTCATAAATTTCAGGAATTGTCAGCAAGTTTCAAACATTCCCCGAAACCGTCAGAAATTCAATTTCACATTCACTGTTTTTTCATGTAGTTTTCAGTGATTGTTTTATTATCATTCATACTCATCAAATTTATTTATTTATTTTTTCAGAAATTTCATTCAGATTTGTTGACAATGTTCTAACCATTCAACTTCAATCATATTGGTTCATTCATTCATTTATCTTTTGATTTATTTATTCAACCCACAAATAAATTCAAAGGTGTGGGCTTTTGTACGTAGAAGACGATGCTCCAATACTTGTTAATGAACCAAAACCTTTGGGAAGTCATCAAGCCACAAATAGATGGGAATGTTTCTGGCAAAGAATCATCATTCAAAAAACATCAACATTCTATAGGACAAATCACTAGTAAACAGAATGAAACAGGAATGTTTATCATTGGACTTAGTCTCAATGATGAATACATTCATCACATAAGATTAGACATATTCTCAATAGAAAAACCTTTGATCAACCTCGATACAATATCAGGGGTGAGATCAAAGCAATCAAAGATATCACTCATTATAAATTTTTATCAGCTGACCACAACATTGTCAAAGCACTTAAATAATTTCACAAGTCATATGGCTCAGCTAACTTTAGTTGGTTCTCCAATCCTAAAAGTTGCATCTATGGAAGTTTAATTTCATTAAATTTTGACTACTTCTTTTGATTTCATTGTTACCATGTTGCAAATAATTTCTAATCCAACCATGGAACTTAATAGAGAAAGAGTAGAAAGTATGCTTAGAATTACTAATAGTGAAACTGCTTGTCCAGAAAAGGTCAAGTCAAACAGCCCAAAGAATAAACCTGCATGCAAGCACTATGAGAAGATTAATTGACTTAAGTTAGAGTGCTTCAAAATCATCTGTATAAAATAATGTGGAGGAGAGAATCAAATGTAAAAATTTTGTTTCAAGTCTGAAGAGAAAATGGATGTTGCAGAAAAAGAAAATGAAGCTGAAAATACTAATACTCGTGCATTAGACAGCAATAGTATGTATACTTTTGGCATTCCAAAAGGATATCTTTTTATCTCTATCCATAGTGGAAGGATTATCTCCAAATGAAAACATTTGTATATTGTCATTCATTTTCATTTATCCCTTAATCCAGTTAAAAAGAATATTGTTAAATTTTGTTCATCTCTCTCCGCTCATTGCACATTCATCATGTTATTTGTACACATCCCAAAGTGTTCAAACTGTTATATGTGGAGCTGATAACCCTCACTACAGGGATTGAATTTTGATCCAGCCAAATATGAAGAGCCAATATCATGCACCTAATTTTTTAATAGGCGCAAGATTTCAAAATAGGGTAAAGTTAAATAAAACAAAAAACAACCCTAAGGTTAAGCTAACTTTCCCTATCTCTAACAAAAGGTCTCTTTGACTTTTGGGCAACCCTTCTATGAATACCTCAAGGCACTCTCAGCTGTGTATGCATACAAGAGAATCAAGGGGCATGAGCTCATCCCTCTCAATCAAAAATCCATAGGCAGGTATTTTCTTCAAGAAGGTCTCATCAACAACACTCAACCTCAAGTGAAGCTCATCGCAGCCACAAGGAATTCTCAGCTCTCAGCCTTTCCTCTCAGTCCTGTGGTTGTTCTTCACTTTCCGCCACATGTTCTCAACCTATACCTCTTCTCTGAGACTCCACACAGCCTTTTCATTATATTATTTAGATTCAACATCAATTTTCATGTATGCACAGCAGTTTTCTTGCTGTATTCCAATCATATTTTGCTGTATTTAATCAATATTTTCCATTAATATATGGAAATTTTAAATTTATCTCTGTTTTCTCTCCATATGCTTTCTCTATTACTATGTTTTCTCTTTAATTCTAGATTTCAAGTTCCTCCTCATTACTACATGATGACGAGAACCCAACACAACCCAGCCCAAGCTTTATAGTGGGATCATGGAATCTAGCATAATCTTTATTTTCTAGTTGCGAAATGTCGATCAATCCACGAATAAAAAGCATTCTTAATAATTCATTCTCTCATCAACATATAGCATTGAAGCTTTTATGGTGGAACCTAGAGCATATGTAGTACTCTTTGAGGGCACATATTTGCTTTGTCGTGGCCTTCCAAGGAGCTCTCGGAAGCATACATCACTAATTCTTAGTATGCTTTATCTACTGATCTCACAAATCGTATACCTCAGTTCACTAACCTCATTTCATAAAACTCATGAAGGCCAATGTAAAGGAACTCTTGGGGACTTTGCTCTCCCGTAACATTAATAAAGAGACCTTATGTAATGGGCAAAAAATATTGAGTCCGTATGACCAAAAATCAACAAGCCTAACCATCATAGAAACCTGACTCACGTGTAAAGCAAATATAAACTTATATGCGCACTTTAAAACAAGCGACAATTAAGCAATAGATCCATTGCTTAAGAACGATATGATAAACATTACTACCCAGAAAAACAGTAAAGAAACTGTAACGTGTGCAGAGCTTCGATTCAGCTCAGGTATGGGAACAATGCAATAGTTTTAAATCCAATGTACGAAGTTAATCAAATTTTCGAAGTAAAATAAGTTGCTTACCCATCCATGGCTGTAATCAGAACGCCTCCCCAAAGGGGTATATAACCAAAGGATAGGATACGCAAAGCAATGGCGCTACCAATAACCTCCTGGATATCAGCTCCTATTATGGCAACCTCCGCCATTAACCAAAGAATAATTCTAGTCCAAAAAGGGTAAACTTCTCTGCAAATTTCGGCTAGATCATAGCCAGTCGTTACTCCCAAACGCGCGGAAAGCAGTTGTATGATGAGTCCCATCATGGTTGCCCACATGAGAAGCCAAAGGAGAGAATATCCAGCAATAGCGCCCGATTGAAGATCGCTCTCCAAGTTTCCAGGATCCAAATAACCAATGCTCATGAGAACTCCAGGGCCGGTGAAAAGCCATAGCTTCTTCCATGAAAATGGACGAGTCTCTTCAGACAACACCTCGACCTGCTCTTCTTTATCAAAAGCGTGTTCCTCTTCGCTGAATTGAAAATGGCGTACCAGAGTTTGGCGGGACTCGTCCACGTCTTCATCGACTCCAGGAGCCATGAAGAGCTACAGTCTCCGGTACGTGAACGAAGTTGATACAGCCACAATCGGCATGAAATTTATTTTTAATACCGGGACCGGTCCTTCTCGCGTGTTCCTCTCTATTTTTCTACTTTCCCCCAGCAGCCCGGAAAGACCACTCTCATCGCGACACAGTCTCCAAAAAGCTTGACTTATTCCAAAATAAGGTCACCTTAACTGAACCGGTCAAGAATTACCCCTCGGCATCCCTTTTTTTTTTTAAACAGAAGGTAACGGAATAAATTTTGACTGAAAAAAAGAATAAAGAGGGTTTAGCGGTAGCAAACTTGAGAGTTTGGCGAGAAGGTTAAAAGCTCAAGTATCCTACGCTGAAACATGGGTGTGGGGATTTCTAAACATTCAAGTTTGTTTTAAAACGTAATAATAATAATAAATTAATTAATAAAAACACTTTGAGTCATCGTTCACTAAAAAGTAAAATAGGATAGAATACTTTTTTTTTCTAGAGAACAAGAAATAAATTAGAGAAATGGAAAAAAATATACAAGACTTCAAAAGGCGGGGAAAAGCTCCTCCAATCATAGGAAATTACATCTCAAAGAGGAAAACATGATATAACATCTAGATGTGGACTAGAGGGATACCACTTTTTCTCTCTAATATCTAAGCTTGGTCTCTTTCTCTCAAATAAGAGAGTAAATATTAGTAGGGTACTCCTTCAACTTGCTCATGCAAGTGACAACTAATTTCTTTAACTTGTACGTTAGCACCAAAAGATCATGAGTTTTGGTTCCTAAAAAGGCAATTTCATGCCTTCCATTCCAACATAACAATGGGTATTCTTCTCTCCAAAGGTTCCAAAGAGGTATATCCATGTATTTCCATCGCTTCAAGGAGTTTTCTTTGTATTCAATTGGTTAAGGTTGTAGAAATTTGCAGAATTTCAAGAGATAGTCTACGAAAAATTTAGAAGTTTTGCACCCAATTAAAATTTGCTAAAAATCCTCTTGATTCTTACATCTTTTGCATTTTTCATTCCTATTTTTTCTCCAAGGCTTCGTCATTGTCCAAATGCCTCGATATATAATCAACCATTCCAATAGTTTCTCCTTCATGGCATCCGAGTAGTTTTATAAGTAATTGAACTTATAGATCCATTACTTAATGCCCCATTACACCTTGCATCTCTAGCTAAGTTTAGTCTTGATCATAAAGCAATGAGAATGAAGGAACTTATTCTTATTTTAAATGTATTGGACACATTTTTGTCGATCCACATAAATTTATATCGTATAGTCAATCTTATTAGTGGAGTTAAAGATATTAATCATGTGGTTGAATTCAGTTTTACGTCCTATAGTCATGTGGTTCAATTCAGCTTTAAATCCAATGGGCAAATTGTGTTCTATAGAGTGGTTTTGTAGAGTGGTGACATGTTCTCGAGTATTACTATTATAGGTGGTCCAATCGAGTACGTGAACATAGATATCTAAACGGATGTCACATAGCGCACACATACATGTGTTGCATATAAAAATCCAATTAATTTCCTAAGAAGGGTTAAGTAGCACCCTCACTTTTGAGAGGGAGGAATTTAAGTTCAACACCAATTGAATGAGCTACTCCAATAACTGAAGGTGCTTCTACTAGTGTACACTAAACTTAACCCCTAGCCTCACAACAAGCTTTTTATTATCCTCCATAGTTTGTTACTCTGTTCTAGATCTATCTCATTTTACAAAAGAACCTTGATATTCTTATTGTTGTAGTTGAAGAACTTGGCTTAGTATTTGAGACATTGCATTAGGGGAAAAAATGAACCCTACATGGGCCTTGTAACAATCCCTAATTTTTATGGATTAAGCTTAATTTTGTTCTTGTTTAAGGGGAGTGCATTTAATAGAGCACTTTTTAATAAGCTAGAGTAGGCTTTTTTTTAGGCTTTACTAGGCCCCTCTCCTTCTTCTTCTAGAGAGAGAGAGCAAGAGAATCTATTTCCACATCATCAACTCATGCACGTATTTGAATAAAAAAATGATTTTAAAAAAAAGTCTCATTTTCAGTGTATATCTACTTAAAAGGGCCCATTTTTTAATATATATGCTAGAAGTCACTTTTTTGGACTCATTTTTTCTTTTAGAAAAAGTATAATTTTCAAACTCCCTCTAAAAGTAAGTGCCACATCATCAAATCCATGACTATGCATCCCCCAAAATATGACTTTGTTCAAATTTCATCATTTTCAACCATACACAGTGGAAAAATATACTTTAACCCATCCACATACGAGAAAACAATTTTTTGAGAAAAACATATGATTTAGAGTCCCTTATAGTTCAACAGCCAAAGGTAACTGTACTACATTTAATTTGGTGTTGAAGTTTTACTACATTCAAGTGTTAAATTAAGGTAATATTTCCTCTTTTGTGCAAACTGTAATGCTAAATTAAAGTTCATACTAAAGCTTGATGAGTGCCAAATTATAAAGGGTCGGCGATTAGAAAGGTTGAGTGTGATGCTAATGAATGAAGTTATGGACCATGCAATGGGTGATAAAACTTTAGGATCCGCTTCCCATTTTACTTACAATGTGCAACCAGAGAGAGATAGATTTTGAAGCTCCATGTTGAATATGAATTTGCAATGAAACCACTAGAGAGGTCTACAATAGAAATCCAAAAATAGAAGATCTTCTCAATTCTATTGGTTGTCATGGTGGCCATATATCTTTAGTTGTTAAGAAGTATGGTGAGTCTCAAGAGATTTTACAACAAGTTTCAATGACTTGGAAGTAGGCAAGACGTTTTTTAAAAGAGATGTGAATAGTCAAGATGATGGGAAATGGGAGCTTTGGAAAGACCTATGTTCAATTAATCACAATGACAGTCAGGTTGATATTATTAATAAGAGAAAGAAGGTTTGGTTATCCTTATATCAATCGTTATATTTGATGGGTTTGGTTTCCACTAATGCTTCACAACGAGATTATTCCAAGTGACTTTGAAGGATTTTACACAATCATCCATCCTATCATGGGGAGAAAGAAACATTACATATTACATAGTAAGTTTTGCTTACATTTTTTTATTTGGTATTAAATACCACATGTATATCTTATTTGGTATTAAATACCACATGTATATCTTATTGACTAGACCATAGCATATTCTTTTTGAACATGGAGCATATTTTATGAATCGATATGGATCACTGGACATTTTTAGTGCACATTAAGGAATGGAGAAGTCACATTATAGAGATAAATGTGTTTACTTAAAAAACACCCATCATAGGGGTGGTCTACTGCAATCGAACTGTTTAGAAGAAATGTTCAACTGGTTTTTCCATACAACAATCTCAAAAAAATATGCAATGGAACAAGCATGTGAGTCAAGATTTCAAGAAAGATACAACATGATATTGCAAGAGAGAAGTGGATGTCATCATTATTACCGTTAGTGTCCATGTGAAAGGCCAAATGGCCACTCAACACTTCTTTGTATATGTTCTTTAATAAAACATATAGTGGCCTAGTTCGTTACAGTCTATAAGTTTGACCACATTTGTAAGACCTAAGAAGTTTGTCTTCGTGCTCCCCATGTACTGTGTTTTCTGCGTATTCTGCAGCCTCTATGCAGAGTACTGTGTGTGGCCTTAGGAGCTCAGTTTTCTACTCTGAGCGTATCGTCTGGAGATCTCAAGAAGGAGAGTGCACTGTGGTGCATTGCCACCAAAATACTTCACTGGTATCAGAGCAATTCGAGGCAAAAGCTTTGTTCCCTTTGTGCAAGCGAAGCGAGCACCCCCACCCCCCCCCCCCCAAAGGCTTACGACTAAGGTGGCGATCAAGCAATAGACCTTGGCATACCTTGTCATTCGAGTCACCAAAGTCACCTACGAGGGAGGACATCAACGATCAAGGAATATAAAGGTTCCCGGTACTTCCCGAGAGGTCACCCATCCCAATATTGTTCCCCCCGGAGCTCGCTTAACCATGGCAATCTCTTGCCACTAAGCTACACTCTTATGATGTCTAAAGAAGGGGAAAGACTAAGGTTGAAATTACCTTGAACATGTTTTGGTCTCTCAAAGCTTCATTCTTTGCTTTCAAAGCCTATTTTTGAAGCATTTTTGGGTGTCTTTTGGAGTCATTTTGGAGTACTTCTGCACATAGTTCTCTTCACACAGGTCTAAGAACATCAAGAAGACTTTGTACTTCTGCGACAATAAATATCAACCTTTGGGGCTGTGTTTTCAGCCACACTCATAAAACTATAGGTTCCTTGAAAGGTTTCAGTTTTTGTGGGAACAGTTGCTGCAAATTTATGCAGGTTTTTTGAGCATAAAACATCAGAGTTGATAAACACTTGCAAGTGTTATTGGCTAGTTTTTGGGCTGTGTATTCAGCCTTTGGTGTCATTTTTACTGCATATATTGAGCACATACACACCATGTATGCTTCTGTGGATACTGCTTATGTATGTCCATGTGGTCATTGATATAGCGGTTATGTTCTTTGCATAAATCCTTTTACGTTTGATAAAGAGGGTTGTGGTGAGGTTTTCTTAACTGGGAGACACCCAGATGTCAGGGTCTCTTCGGTGATGCAGGTGGAATACTTACCCAGCCTCGCCATAGGAGATGTATGATAGTTGTTCATAGGTGTTTGATAAGCCTAGTTGGCTTTTATTGGGTAACTGATTATGTGCAGTGGAGTCAGTGATTCACTATGTAGGAAAACATGTTAGTACTCGTAGTTTTATGATATTTTGACACTGGTCATATGCTCATTTTGCAGAGGATACTCTGGTAGAATTATTCCAGATTTCTAGTTTTGTCAACTATATAGTGATCAATTTACTCCTTGATACACTTATTCGTTGGTGTTCGGACTCTTCTAGCTCCATTATCATTCTATTCAGTTCTCTACCATCATGGCATCAGAGGTCTTAGGCACATCCGATGGATCAGGGTCTAGTGGTAGTGTTCCGAGGAGGAGCTATAACTTGCAGGGCAAAGACCATTTTGAGATCCGAAATTTTGATGGCACAAACTTTGCTCTATGGAAGAATCAGATTAAAGATGTGCTGATTCAAAGGAGGCAATGGAAGCCAGTAAATGGAATTTCAAAGAAGCCTATTGACATGGATGAAGATGATTGGGATGAGTTAGCTGAAATGGCCAGGTCTACCATTTGCTTGCACTTGACAGATAATGTTTACTTTACAGTATTAGACCGTGAAAGTGCAGAGGAGCTTTGGAAGAAGTTATGCAATACATATGAAAAAGAGATGGCATCAAATAAAGTCTATCTGGTGAGAAAATTATATGACCTTCGTATGATATAGATAGTGTTGCTTCTCATCTGAATGAGTTTGATGCTATATTCTCTCAGTTACAGGCTCAAAAAATGGATATGGAAATGAAATGAAAGCAGTATTGTTGTTATGCACCTTTCCATCATCATGGGACACATTTTGCATAGCTATTAGCAATAGTGCACATGGTGGTAAACTCGTCTATGATGACATATGTGGAGCACTCTTGAGTGAGGAGATTCGCAGAAATCTATGGTTGGCACTCAGAGTGGAGATGCATATAATGTTCGTGATTCTTACCAAGGAAAGAATCAACAACGTGGTAGAAGCAAGAACAAGGAAAAGAATGGTCAACGGAATAAGAGTAGAAGTAAATCAAGGAAGAGGGATATCAAATGCCATTATTGTCATAAGAAAGGACACATGAAGAAAGACTGTTATGCATTAAAGAATGCTAAAGGTAAAGGACAGAATGTTGATGGGCATGTTAAACAGTTACCTGCACGATCTACTTGGACTGTGAACATTGAAGAAATTAATGCTATTTCTGATGATGCTAATGTGTTGACACTTGATAATACTCTGCCAACTGAGGCGTTAATGGCTGATTCTCTTTCCCAAACCTAGCTGCTAGATTCTGGTGCTTCTTTCCATGTGACACCACATAGAGAATGGTTCTCTAATTATGCAGCAAAGTCTCTTGGTACCGTGAGACTTGGTGACTCTTACCAATGTGATGTTGTGGGGATTGGAGATGCGGTTGTGCAATTCATTGATGGTTCAAAATTTACTATGCATAATGTACGCAATGTACCTCAATTATCATGCAGTTTGATGTCAGTTGGTCAACTTGATGACCTTGGTTACAAGGTGGTCTTCTATGCTTAGTCCTTTCACATATCAAAGGGCAATATGGTTATTGCAAAAGGAAGCAAAGTTGGATCACTTTATCCTTTATTTGTATCACAGAAAGAACACTTGTTAGCTGTTACTGAACAACCTATGGCTTGTGTTTGGCATGGTCATTAGTCTACATCAAATTTAGAGAGTTCCTCATATGAAGAAAGTGTTAACGACCTACCATGGAACCATGAACATATCTCAGTGACAAGGACAAAGAACAATCAATGAAGAAAGAGAGCAAAGTCGGGTAGAGCAAGTAAATGATGAGGTAGGACCATCTAGGCGTGCTCCAAGAAGAAAGATAACTATCAACCACGTCATAGACCACAACGACAACAAAAAAGCCAAAGCGTTTGCAGAGATTCAGAATTATAAAAAATCTATGGAGCTTCTTATTCCACGAAGGCCATTTGCAAGAGTTGTGAAGGAAGAGCTCCAAAGCTATTGTGTTGGACTTATATTCAAGGGATGGCCATTGAGGCACTCCAAGAAGCTACAAAGGCATATCTAATCTCAATGTTGGAGGACTCTAACCATTGTGCTATCCATGCAAAGAGAGTGACAATACAACCTAAAAATATGCAACTAGCTAGAAGGATTAGGAGGAATAACGTTGAGAGAGCTTTTTGTATATCCCAAATGATTAATATAATCTTCTTCTTATTATATTTGTTCTCCAAAGTGTTTGTCTCTTAGTGTACATGTTTTGAAGTCTATGTCTCCTAAGTATTTAAAAGTGTCTCTTTGTCATTGCACATGAGTATCTTAGTCTTCCACACTATTTATCAAGTTAAGCAACTATTTCATGTACTCGGGGTGTGTATTTTGTGCTTAGCGTGCTTGCAATAGCCAAGAATAGCCAAAAACGGGCCTGCCACAGAAACATGGGAGTGGCCATTGGTCTATCTATCTATCTATCTATCTATCTATCTATCTATCTATCTATCTATCTATCTATCTATCTATCTATCTATCTATCTATCTATCTATCTATCTATCTATCTATCTATCTATCTATCTATCTATCTATCTATCTGCCTATCTGTCTATCTATCTATCTGTCTATCTCTCTATTTCTCTATCTGTCTAACTGTATATCTCTCTATCGCTCTATCTATCTATCTATCTATCTATCTATCTATCTATCTATCTATCTATCTATCTATCTATCTATCTATCTATCTATCTATCTATCTATCTATCTATCTATCTATCTATCTATCTATCTATCTATCTATCTATCTATCTATCTATCTATCTATCTATCTATCTGCCTATCTGTCTATCTATCTATCTGTCTATCTCTCTATTTCTCTATCTGTCTATCTGTATATCTCTCTATCGCTCTATATGTCTTTTTGGCATTGGTAGGCCATTGCAAGTACTTTGGGCAACATAAACTTAAAGGGAACACTCATTTAGCTATGCAAAACATATGAATTTGTCAAAAACAAAGACACAATAGACAATTGAATGCACATGGGAATCGAAAAAAGCATAATTGCTATTTTGAATTTTTACAATTGGCTCTTGGACTTGAGCCTCTCCACTACATTCTTTCTTCTTTGAAAAGATAGTGGCAATTGGTAAGTCAAACTTGATTGGGATATTAAATGGAGGTATATCAATCCAAGTCTCAAAGCTATTCTTATTTGACCTAATATTTTTCCTCTAAAGATAAATCCTAGTGTAGTAAAGGCAAAGGACTTCCTAACCAAAATTACACAATTGGTCATGAAGTCTCTCTAGGGAAAAAGACCTTGTGGATAATTACAAAATCTTCCTTGCTTCAAATCTATTGACTTCAATTTCTTCCTGCACATAGACATTTAATGAGTACAAATATGAAACATAGTCAATCATAAATGTCATTAGATACTTACATCTTGAAGCCTATCCTCATCCTCTTCTCTTCCCATTGCATCTAGTGGAGTGGAAGAGTGAGCCATGCCAATTTTCTCCACAACAGGGGATGTTGGAATCTTTTTCTCCAAAATTCTTTCCCTTGCTATGGCCAAATCCTCTTCAGAGGCATTTTGGTTGACATCACTCAAAATCTCCTCACACACAAATGCAATGGTTGTTGGGTGTGTGTAGAAGTGCGAGAGACACACGAGAAGCACACACAAGGAGCACAAACGAAGCAAGACACACGGAGAAGACAATGGCTGGAATAGCTCTCTCTATTGATCGATGAACTGAACTAAAGTAAGAGCTGAATAATATCCCTAAGTAAAAAGTACCACCACATATGAGAGTATCAAGTATGTGGTAACATGGGGAAAAAACCTCTAGCCAGCACTAGAGTAAAAAGTGCCCATGTATAGGGAAAAGGTTCACATCAAAGCTACTCGAGGAACACATAAGTGTAACAATGGTGTCTGCAACTGAATCACCAAATGGAATGGTTGATTTTTCAATTTTGTCAGAAGCATTGTCCATGGGAACATCCGAGGTTGAACAAAAAATACTTAGGCATTTGTCGAGGCATAGAGTGAATTCCTTCTCAATATCATGTAAGAATGAAAATTTTTCTCCATCGACAAGCACCACAGAAAACATTTCCATCTTTACCTCTAAAAGTGGGTTCCAAGGGCTTTAAGTTGGAGGGTGGACAATTTTCTAAACTACTAGCTTCGTTCGATTTGTCTCCTATGCCATGAGGAAATTGTCTACAAATTTTTTCACTCTCTTCTAAAAAGTTGAGAGCTTCTATTTGTGGTTCCTTTTTATCATCTAAAAAACCCCTAGTAACAAGATGGGGTAGGTCCATGGGTGTAGGTTTGGGCTCCTCATTGACAAAAAATATTATTGTTGCAATGTAAGTAGGATAGATATTTTCTTCCCATCTTCCTATTTAATCGCTTAATTAATGGCACTGTGTCATCTAACAAGTGCCTTGCATCCTCAGCAATAGCCATGAAACACTTTAGGCACTTTACAAAGGCCTCATCTCCTTTATGGATGTAAAAAAGTAGGTCATAGGGGACCTATTTACATTCATATGCTAGAATATCTATGGCATGTTGTAAGATATAGAATTCTAGGAAATAAATAATCTCCTCGAGCACATCAGGGTTCATGGTTAGAATCCCTTCAAGATTAGGGGCTCTATAGACTAGGTCATACAAATCTATACAACCTTTGTAGTCTGTACTATCCAAGAACTCCATGAATAGATCTCAAGCAGATTTGATGGGAGTGGAAGTGCTAGCAGACATTGCATGCAGGCATAGTATTCTATTGACTTGCAAGATTTTCTAGCTCTTTGTGAGTGCCAATGTGAGAAATGAGCCCATAGAACCCATTTTTATAGTAGTTTCAAGTTTTTAAAGTGATTGGGTCCACTTTTAAAAGTACATAATAAAATAGTGAAAGTTAAAAAAATGAGTTTCTAATGACAAACATGAACAAACACATTTCAAATTAGTGAACGTAGAACTTTGACATTCCAAAAGTTTTGAAATTACCATTGCAAATAAGAAGGTATATACAATATCTAACATGTATCATTTATCTTAATTTTTACAAGTTTCTTGAAAGTGCAAAAACCATGAGGTACAATGAATAGGACCCAAAAAGTGACATCATCAGGTTACAAAAAGACTATGACAATGAGAGTTTAGTTCCATCTTCACTCCAATCTATAGGGACTTTCATTTTGTATTCCAATCTTCTTCCCACCTATAATCAATTTACAAGAAATTGAAGTTATAAAACTAAAAAAAAAACAATAATGAAAAGATTACTTTTACAAAGGCACAAAACTTTTCCCACCTTATGTCCTTGTCTTTTGAATTCAGATTGAGTTAGTCCCTCAAACCCCATAATCACCAAGTGTTCTCTTAGATTAGCCAAGGTCCAATGATGATTCACTAAAATAGTTTTTGTTTCATTGTTGGGCAATTTAAGCTTTATTTAAAATGAATGTAAAGATCCCTTTAAACTTTGAAATGCTATCCATTGCCCAAGTTTCCACATCCAATGATCATAGTAGAATCTAATGTATAATGAAATATGTTGTTTCAAATATCAAAATCCTATACATATTCCACCTATTTTACAAAGATATTTATCACCTTTTGCAATTCCTTCTATCAAACCCCAATTTTCACCTAGAAGCCTTTTGGCTTACTCATATGTGATATCTTTACACATGAACATGGTGGAAATCTCTTGGAATGAGAATCCTTGAAATAAATATACAAAACAATGGATGGGAAAAGACAAGTCGAAACCTACATATCTAGACACTTTTGTGAATTTCAAAGAGCTACGTATATCCATTACCATCTTGTGCTCAAAGATGATATGAACCATATATCAGGTTTTGGACACTCCAAGCTAAGAAGAGAATGTACTTCAATTCTCTCTAACCTTCCAAAACCATTCAGTGTAGAGGGTACAACATATCTATGTGCGTAAAAGAAAACTCTATCATGGTAAAGTTGAGCACGAGTTATTTCTAGATAAACTAGTGTGCCAACATCTGCATGCAATTCCTAGAAAGTACCCGTAAACTATGAAGTGTATGCTATTCCACCAAAGTTGAAGGAAATATATATGAAATAAACAAAAGCATATCTAAATATCTCACAAATATATTCAACACTATAAAACATACATTAGTGTACAATAATACTTACAATTCAGAGGATATCTCATTTTTATGGAGTTTTCGAGTTTCATAGTTGCCATTGTAAAAACATGTTGTACAATAGCAACCATCCATTGTTTTTGTGCTTCTTGAAGCCAAGTAGCTTTCCTTCCAATGAAGATCCAAGTTCCCATGATCTCTACCTCGATGAGGCCCAACTCTACAGGATTGCATGTACATGCATGCACCTTTGGAGTACTCTTGTGATAGCCATTGTCCATCTATAGCTTTAATATTGTGACATCTTAATGTGAGGACTTCATCTTTTGGTCGCTTAGAAGCTTTAGATGTTGTCATTGAAGTTGAAGGTCTTTAAGCTACAATAGTGGTTTGAGATAGGAGATGCAGGTAGGTTGGAATGTAGAAACAAGAGCTTCATTGGTGTGCTATAGAGAGAAAGTAGTGGAAAAAGATGACTTTTTGGGACCTAGGTAAGAAAGTGTGAGATTTAAGAGGGAAATAACTCTTTTTTGAGAATTTTTGAAAAAATTCATATTTTTCAGCTCAGAGCATGCACGGATTTTGAATTTGGCATAAAAAAGAGTACTTTTGACCCTTAAAAGTAATGAGGGGTCCATTCTCAAGTGTTATGATGAGTTTTTTAACTTTTTAGAAATTTTAAATTTTTGGGCCCAGCCAAGTTACGAGATTCCTTCTCTCTCTAGAGGCAGCTCATTGAATAAGGGAGAAATCTATCCCCTCTCCCCCCATCAGCCTAGTATTTTATAGGGCATGGACTTTGGACACCATACTCTTCTTATTAGTCCATCACTAATCACTCCTTAATCTAAAAGGCCCATGCATGGTTCATTTTTTCCCCTAAGGGTATTCTTTGCAGCAACCTTTGTCAAGTAGGTATTTCTCTTTTTGGTACACTTGCCTTAGTTCATCTTTGGTCCACCTTGGTTGATCAAGATATTATGGTCCAAGTTGTCTAGATCTAGGCCAATGGTGGGAATTGTGGCTAGTGGTGGTCTTTGGTGAGTGATCCTAGCCCACTTTCTCATATGGAATTGCAACTCGCCCTAGTAATGCCAAGATCCTATTATCACTTTTTCTTCCCTTTTAGGATTTTCATGCATTTCTTAAAGTGTACCAAATTTTTTGACTTGAAAGGTTGCTTGTCACTATCGATCTCTCCATCTTGAAAATGGATAGTTATAATGAAAGTATTGAATTCATTTGCTTCTCGTTTTTTTTACAATGGAAGGATATAGTTATGAAATATAAATGAGGATGAAATAAATATAGAGTGATTATTAAAAATTGAAATAATACAAACTAAATATATGCAAACTAGGCTAGTGCTTAGTATGATGTTGGGGGATGTTAAGGAGATTTTAAGCTAGATGCTCATTTAATTGGCTAATACACACACACACACACACACACACACACACATATATATATATATATATATATATATATATATATATATATATATATATATATATATATATATATATATATATATATATATATATATATATATATATATATATATATATATATATATATATATATATATATATATATATATATATATATATATATATATATAATCCATAGATGGTTGCTCCCCTTTGGTTTGGCTTCAAATTCGATAATAGTTATATTGCACTTAGGTTTCTATTCCTATAATTGGCAAATTTTTGGCATCAATTGATGGAAGTGATTATGAGAGGTATTTGATTTATGAGTTGAAACTTGTGACCATGGGAGTGATGCCATGCAAATGGTGATTGTGACGAAGGAAAAGGGATGAGTTGCAAATGAATGACTGGAAGGTGAATGAGCTGAGTCGGGCAATGAGGTGTAGGTGAATAGATGGAAGGTGAATGAGTTGAGGTAGAAAGGTGAGAAGCAAGTGAGCTAGCTAAAGGAGGATGGGCTGTGATGCTGCCTTGGTGATAGAGGGATGTTCATAACCCTATTAGCTTTCTTGATGTTAGCATACCCAAGTTCAAAATGTGAGAGTGTTGTTAGTGCCTCTTGATCCTCCTAAATACTGTGAGTCTAGAATCACTTCTTGGATGACTTAGAAGTGGTTGATTTTTTATTTTAAGGTGATGGGATTAGATTGTCGGGTTTCTAATGGAGATATAGTTGAATTCAAAATTATGTCGTTCCTTAGACTTGAAATTTCACAAAGTCATCTAACCCATAACATAACATGTGTGCCATAGAGTTAAAAAGTGTGTACATTCTTATTCATTTGTGGTTTAAACCTTTTGTACTTCTTAGTTAGGGGTAGTATAAAAACTTATAAATGTGGATAGGGAAGAACATGGAACAAACAATACAATGGCTCAAGCACCTTAAACTAAGTGAATGGAAAATTGTCCCTCAATAAAAAATAAAATATAAGTGCTTTTAAATTTTTTGTAGGTCTGAGATTTATTTTGCCAATAGAAAAATGACCTCGCATGTAGTAGTAGAAACTCCTTTATGTTCTCTAGAGAATGTACTTTGTATCATCTTTTTAGAACCTAGATATGCATTGGAAGTGATAGTTGTGGCCAACAATTCTTCAATTATTTGGTTTTTGGGAAGGTTAGGGAAATTTGTGATGAGGATTAATAATTCATAATCTATCCTCCAAAAAGCTAGGGGTACAGCCAATGAATGTTAAGTTTAATTCTCTTTCATTGAATGATAATAATTAGGGCTTTTATGCATTAAAACAAGGCAAAACTATGTGTAATATTCTCCCAAAAGAAAGTTTTCCAATTGCTACTGTGTTGGATTCTTTGAGTATTTGAAGTCATAGCTTCCATCGAGGAATATAAATTTTTTGTGAGCTAATGAAGGTATAAGTTATCTGTTTTGCAACTACTTATTAATTACATGTCTGCAAATTCTATTTGACATATCCAAAGAGCTAGGGAAGGTCCTTGTTGGACCACCTTCATCACTTTGCAACTCAAGTTCCCACCTTCTCCAAGCTTCTCCAACTTCTTTCAGTGGTATCAGAGCAACTTCAAGATGGGAGATGGATTTCCATCAATGATTGAGAAGCTTGATAGAAACAATTATGCAGGTCCATAGAAAATCAAAATGGAGGCCTATTTCCAAGGTAGGAATCTATATGGGATTGTATTAGGTGATGAAGCAATGCCTATTGTAAGATCCAAAGGAGGACCTACTCAAGAAGAAACAGATAAGCTCACACTTTGGGTGAAAGGGATGCTCAAGCAAGGTCACACATACTAAACTCTATCTCTGATTTTCTATTACCACATATTAGAGGATCTTAGACATTCAAGAAAGATGGGATGCCCTAGATACTTTCTTTTTTACTAATACAAAAGCTAGAAAGAATCATCTTTGGAATGAGTTTAAGTAGATAAAGAAGAATCCAAAATAAAATATTATAGAGTTTTGTGCAAAGGTCAAGGAGATTGCAGATCAATTGGCATCCATTGGAGAGACAATTGAAGAAGAGGTCATCATGAGGCAGATATTGAATGGGATCCGAAGTGACAAGCAATGGAAATCCTTCAGCATTGCATATGAACTAATCACGGATGTGCAAAATCCAAACTTCAACATCTTTCTTGGACAAATCTTGAATCAAGAATCCAACAATAGCATAAAGGAAGGTAAATCCTATAATGTTAATTCAACTAGTGCTCTATATGCAAAAAGGAAGGACAAGAAGCTAAAAGTCAAGAAGAAGGAAGAAGGTGAAGAGGAGACTTCCCAAGCCAAATTTGCATGCAAGAGCAAGTGGAAAGGGGAGATGAACAGACCAAAGCATGAAAAAACCAAAGGCTAGAAATTTGGACCTTTTGTCATATGCAATAAGGCCAACCACACCACTATGGATTGTTTGTTCAATGGAAAGACCTTGAAAGAAAGTGGAAGAGGTGGACATGCCAACAATAGAGGTAGAGGTGGACACAACTTCAATAGAAACAATAACAAAAAGGACTACAACAATTACTCTAAAGATCAACAACATGAAAACATATCGCTCTTGATGAATCTTAGCCACGAGGAAGGTAAAGAGGATGCTCATTTATTCTACATAGATTAGGTTGCTCAAATCATGTTGTAGGAAACATAGATCTCTTTTCTCACTTGGAAAGTCCAAAGCATAGAAAGGAAGTCCAAAGAGGGGATGGCATAAAGCATAATGTGGAGAAGATTGGTAATGTCAAAGCTTCCAATGGCAGGACAAACATGCTGAGCAAGGTACTCTATGTTCCCACTATTACAAGAAACCTAATAAGTGCAGGCCAAATAGTTGAGAAAGGCTTGCAAGTTAGGTTCACCCAACATGGAACTTTTGTGAAGATCCATGTCAAGGCTTCAAGAAGATAACTAAAGGTGAGAAGCATGGTAGCTCTATTTAACTTTGGGTCTCAAGCCCTAAGTGTGTTTGAAGTGTGGCATAAGAAGCTAGCTCATATGAATGAAAGAACCTTGAAGGATATATGCAGGGATCAAAGTGTTCTAGGGTTGCTAAACATATCAAAGCAACACATGATCAATAGGTGTGATGCTTGTCATATTGGAAAGGCACAAAGACAAGCATTCAACCACAAAGGTTGTACCCCAAACAACTTATTGGACTTAGTACATACAGATGTATGGGGGACAAGACAAGAACCTTCATTGGTAGGATAAAGGTATTATGTCTCATTTATTGATTAACATAGTAGATGGATTATTCTATACTTTATCAAGAATACGAATGAAGTGTTTGACTGCTTCAAAAATCATCTAGCACATGTGGAGAACCATACAGGTAGATCACTCAAGAAAACTCAAATATGATGGAGGGGGAGAATACTTCTTCACGGAATTTGATGAGTTCTTGTAGGATAAAGGTATTAAGAGGGAAGTAAATACTAGGTACTCTCCTCAACTGAATGGAATTGCAAAGAGCAAAAACAAGACATTGGGTGGATAAGCCAGAACAATGCTAGAAGAAAAGAGGTTGCCACATTATCTATGGGTAGATGATATTTCAACTATTGTGTACCTTATCAATAGACTACCATCCACATCACTTCAAGGTATGAATCCTTATGAAGCATGGCATAGGAGAAAACCTAGTCTTGGACATTACAAGGTGTTTTGTTAATTAGCTTATGTTCATGTACCTTCACAAATAAGAGGTAAGCTAGATGAAAGGACAACGAAGGCAATATTTATTGGATATGATTCAACTCAGATGGGTTACATGTTCTAAAACCCTTCAACCAAGAATTTCACTTGTGTTTGAAGAACACAGATCATGGTATGATGAAGACAAACAAAAGGTAACTCTACCATATGATCTTGATTATGATTTCCATCAACTAGCAAGCAAGCATGATACAGAGATCCAGGATCCATGAAGTGATGTAGATGATGATCACAATGAAAGGGAAAAGGATTACAATCTATGTAAATCAAGAGGCAAAGCAAAAATGCAAGAGTGTGGAGAATGCTCCAGGCAAGCACCTAGAAGGTCAACAAGGGAGAAGAATGGACATCATTCCACATTTGTTAGAAAGCATTCAATCTACTTGGAAAAGGACTTAATTTTAGAATAACCCTCAAATTTTGAAGATGAAAAGGAAAACCCTAATTGGGAAAAGGCTATGAAAGAAGAAGTAGATGACTTGAAGGAGATGGACACATGGGAACTGGTCCTAATCACATCCAATCAAAAGGTAATTGGTTGCAGATGGGTATATAAACTTAAGAGGAAC
This sequence comes from Ceratopteris richardii, assembly GCA_020310875.1. NCBI lineage: Eukaryota > Viridiplantae > Streptophyta > Polypodiopsida > Polypodiales > Pteridaceae > Ceratopteris > Ceratopteris richardii. The sequence continues at coordinate 13,059 of MU261837.1, read as the reverse complement.
CAAGATGGATCAATTTGCAACTAGAATGCTAGATTAGTTGCCAAAGGATGCTCACAAACTCATGGTATAGACTATGAGGAAACATTCTCAATAGTTGCAAGGATGAATAGAATCAGAACATTGATAAGTGTAATTGCTGCAAGAAATTGGAGACTCCTCCAACTTGATGTGAAAAATGTATTTCTAAATTGTTGGATAAGTGAAGAGGTATACATGTCACAACCTCTAGGTTTTGAAAAGCCTAATCATACATCTTATGTTTGACAACGTAAGAAATAATTGTATGGATTAAGACAAGCTCCTAGAGCTTGGAACTACGTGTTGGTTACATACCTTCAAGATCAAGGGTCTAGACCTAGCAACTCAGATCCTTCATTTTTCATCAAAAGGAATCACAATGGGGTTATCTATCTCTATGTATATGTAGATGACATTATTGTGACAAGTGATGACTTGAATGGAATTCAAAGGATCAAAAGACACATGCAAGAGTATTTCAAAATCAGTGACTTAGGTGAGCTCACATATTTCCTAGGTATGCAAATGATTTATACAGGTGAAGGAATGTATCTAACTTAGAGAAAATGCATTCAACACCTACTTCTCAAGTTCAGATGGAGAATACCAAGATTGTAGGTACACCCTTGGAAATGAATCATAAGATAAGTGTGTATGAAGGTGAGCAGATTGATGATCCCAAAGGGTATCAAAGTCTAGTTGTTAGCTTGACACATGCTACTCACAGAAGTCCATACATATCATATAGTATGGGAGTGCATAGTCAGTTCATACACTCAGCTAGAAGGCCACACATGGATGCTGCAAAGAGAATACTCAAGTACCTCAAAGGGACACTTAATGAAGGTTTCTTCTATCCTTACTCTTCAGATTTAGATATCAAAATCTATTTAGATGTAGATTGGGAAGGGGCAAAGGATGATAGATCAAGAACATCTAGATACTTAGCATTTGTAGGGTCAAAATTGGTTTCTTGGAGTTCCAAGGAGCAACCAACAAATTGTCTCATCTTTAACTAATCAAGAGTATAGAGATCTAACTATTGCAACTCAAGAAGCAATATGCCATAAGGAGTTGTACTCAGAGATAATGTAAGTACCAAGCCTCACATACTTAGAGATAATGTAAGTTCCATGCTTCTAGTTGCAAATCCAATTTTCCATGCAAGGACAAAACACATAGAGTTCCATTACCACTTTGTAAAAGAGAAGCTTATGGCAAAAGAAATTGACATTTCATCTTTTCCTATTGAAAAGCAAATAGCAAACATGATGAAAAATCCACTTGATAGGATAAAGCTATACAGATTCAACACTATGGCAGGTATTCAACCTTTTAGAGAATGAAGACTCAAGCATACTTTAGCTTGAGGGGCAGTTGTAGGAGCACCAAGCTTTCATTATTCTTGAAGAAAAAATTATCACTTCAATTATCATATGGATAGTGTTATGCATGTATCTTAAGAGTAACACTTATGTGCACATTCTTCCTTTGTATTATTTATATGATCACTTATGATCATTTATTGTGTAAGGTTCAAGATATTTACCTTTGTAATTAGGAAGAGTAAAAGGTAAAAAATCGACGATTTGGAAGTGGCTGAGATTAATTCTCAATCAATCGATAAACAAGTTGGCATTACTCCAACTTTCACTTTTCTTAGATTGTAGGAAAAGATTCAAGATTTGAATTCAGATTCAAATGAATCTGAGTCGTGGAATGCTACACAAGAGTCTACATAATGACTCATAACATTGTACAATTAGATTTGATGATATTTGAAGCAATGCATATACATTGGTGATCATCTTGGTTCTTCTTCACTATTCTCTACCCCTTCTTCCTCAAATTCAGTCATCTTGTAGAGCCTTCTTCTCTCTTTCTCGATAGAGCTCCAAATTAAGTGAATGAGAATGCATTAGAGATTCAATAATCTCTCTAGTTTATGCATATAATTTTTAAGTCATTTTTTCTTGTAAATTTAGAGAAATCTCTAGTTGAAGGTCTCGGGGTCAGATTTTGCACAACGCTAAAAAGGCAAGGGTACACCCAATTAGTGTTAAGTTTAATTCTCTTTCATTGGTACATAAAAATTAGGTATTTTATGCATTCTAGAAAGCCAACCCTATGTGTAAAATTCTCCTAAAAGAAATTTTTCCAATTGCTTCTATGCTGGCTTTTCTGAGTATTTGAAGTCATAGCTTCCATCCAAGAATATAGTTTTTTTGAGCTAGTGAAGGTGCAAGTCATGTATTTTGCATCAACTTGTTCTTATTGATGTTCCAAGGTACCCATTGAGTTTTATTGCACTAACTACATGCCCAAAAATTCTATTTGGCATATCAAAAGATCTAGGGCAGGCTGTATGCTAGTTCGTTGGATCACCTTCTTTGCAACTCAAGTTCCCACCTCCAAGCTTCTCCAACTTCTTTCGTTCTCTACCCAAACTTGAGGGACCTTGTAAACATGTCTGTGAAGGGTGTATTTTGGGCAAAATGTAGATTTTATCCTTCCCAAAATGGGTTCAATTTGAGCTTCTCATAAATTGTAGCTTGTTCATAGCGATGTGTGTGGTCCTATGCAGACACCTTCTTTTGGGAACAACATTTACTTCATGACTTTTATTGATTGTTTCTCTAGGTATGCATGGTTGTATCCATTGAAAGTAAAGTCCAAAGTATTTACGTGCTTTAATTAGTTTTTGGCTATGGTTGAAAATTTGAAAACATGTAAATTGGGCACCCTCCATTTTGATCGAGGGGAGAATAAATGTCTTTTGATTTGAATGCATTTTTGGTTGAGCATGGGATAAAACATTAGTGTATAGTTCCATATACACCTCAAATAAATGGATTTGCTGAAAGAAAGAATAGGTCTCTCATGGAGATGGCAAGGTGTATGGTCAAAAGTCAAGCTTTACCACATAGCTTCTAGCTTGAGGTTTTTATGTGTACAACATATGACTTAATAGGTGTCAAAGAACTAGAATCTATAACTCCATATGAGTCTTGGCATTGTCACAAGCCATATATTACTCATCTATGTGTCTTTGGTTTTTTGGCATATGTATTAGTGCATGAACAATAACACAAGAAATTGGATGATAAAGCAATGAAATGTATTTTTGTTAGATATAGTTTTGAAAGCAAAGGCCGTCGTCTGTATCATGCACAGATTAAACACATAGGTGACTTGATATGCCCAAACAACATGATGTAATTGTTTATCGCAATTAGCGCATTTATTATTTACTAGTTTTGCCAATACATTACATAGGATCTTGTTGGTCCTCTCTACTTGTCCATTAGCTTGTGGAGATAGGGGGTAGACTTCTTATGTATCACCAAGAATTCTTGGAGAAGGTTTTTGATACGACCTAAACCAAGAGAAAATGCCTACACACAATGAAGTTTGCCCAAATTTTCTAATGCTAGGTTAGCTTTTATCGCCCTAAGTCCCCAACTTCACTCCAATGTAACCTTAGAGAAGATAGAAAAATACATGCACAAATAAGTATCTGACCCCAATGATCCTTCTAACAAGCTTCCTCTCTCCTAGCTCACCCTTTCTTCCCTTCGTTATTTCGCACCCACGAGTACATACACATTCACATGCACACCCCTCCACACACTCTCTTACTTGCTTGCATGTACACTCTTACACACCCGCTCACTTCTTTCACTCACACTTACCCATGCATAAAGTTTCATACACCTAGAAACCCTTTGCACCTCGCATGCACCCATGTGCACAAGCCCTTCCCACTCTTTTCTTTCTCTTCTTCCTTTTTCTTTGTCCCGCTTCCCTTCCTTCTCTTCTCCTCTTCCCTTTCTTCTCTTCCCTGCTTACTCACACACTCTCCACACACTTACTCTCTTTTTCACGGTGCCCACCTATCTCTCACACACATGTACCTTTGCACCTATCCTCTCACTTCTACATATGATGAGGACAAGGCCACATACACTTACATGTGCATAAGCAAACAAACACTCCCTAGATCATACCCAATTTCTCATATTAGCAATTTACATTAAAGTCAAAGGCAACCTTTCAGTATCTTTCTTAATATCATATGGAAACTAAAATGATGCAATTCTTTCTTTATCTCCCCATTAGCTTCAGAACAACCATGCGACTTGACAATAAGTTTGAGAAGAGGTACTAGTTTGCTCTTTGCAATAAGCACGAATTGTAGCCTTTGGAACACCTCTTATTTTCGCAGTCTTCACCAAGGCAATCATGGACAGGAAAGGCATATTTGTCCAGTGAAGTTTTAGATGATTAATTAAAGAGTTGAATAAAAAACAAATTTGATGGAAGCCCGACATCTATGCTCTAGAGAGATCATAGTGGACCTCTGACCCGTCCTTCTTCCTCCAGCCCACTCAATACCCCTCTACATTCTGATGGGTTTTTCATCCAGATTTTTGCTCTGGTTTAAAGTATGAATCCATGTGCTAAAGCAACCGTCTTTCCCTCCACGTAAACTGAATACATGCACGATGTCTTTCATGCCAACAGTTCCTGCAATATGAGTACTTTTCTTCTCCCTAGAGTATATGAAACCATCAATTCTCCTATACTCTATCCTTCTAGAGAAGCTCTTTCTCTGTATAAACTTGATAAGTCAATGTCCTCAAGGCACATAGCAATTTGAGAGCTCTTGATTGCCTATACATGCTCCCTTGAATATTCCCTCTCTCTACGCTATTAGCCGATGAAAATTTGCCTCCAACGTCTGCCACAAATGAACTGACTCAGGCACATTGCTTCCATCATATAGATAACTCCTTCAAAGCATTAAGCTACAGAGGGTTCAATTCATGCTTCTTGTGACAGAGATGGAAGGTTTAAAGAGGCATTATTAGTGGAAACGATTAATTCATAATCAAATAGAAGTGTTTCCTTCAAGGATATCAGTGCAACATGTGACATCCACAACATAAACACATAAACTTCATGTCAAATGACCAATGGATTTGTATTGAGCAAACAATCACATCAACGTTTTTCTTGCTCCCCTTTTAAAACAACAGTGACTCTACTATGCGCTCCCAACGTAGCTTCAACTAAAACATTTGTCCATAAAGTCCCAAGTATCCAAAACAGAGAAATCATATGCACGAAGATTGATAATTTCATTAGCAAAATCAATAGACTGCAAGAGAACTTTCCTAGCGTATAGCAACCCGACCGTTTGTTGTTCAGTCTAGTCACAACAGTGCATATTTCCCATTATATAATCTTCCCTTGGCCTTGTTTTCTGCACAGACTTTGGCGAAACTATGAGGTAGTGACATTGACGATCAAACCAAGCAGTGCCCAATGTCTGTCATCCTTTTTCTAGTCATATCAACATGCCATCGCAAAGAGTAGATGTCCATCAGAAAGACCTCCTTGCTGAAGTCTTGCAGTCGTCTGAGAGCATATAAATATTCTTTCCTCACTCGTTTATAGCCAGCTAAAAAGCTTGCTTTCAGCCATGGAACATACGGTTCCTCGCAACTGCCAAATGCACTCTAACTGCTAGTGAAGATGGTGGTGGCAAAAGACTAACAAACACCCAAATAATCCATAAGGCATATGAGGCGCACACACACACACTCAACAATTAGTGTGAAAGCTACCCTATACTCAACCTCATAACTAGAAGTGGCCACAATAGGCTGCTGCTTGCTCAACCAAGATATGCATGAGCTACCAAGCATGAAGCAAAAACCATTGGTGGACATATGAGTGTCATAGCAACTAGCCCAATCAGAGTCAGAAAATCATGTAAATTTGGTGGTATTGATCCCCCTTGGGATAAAACAATCCAAGTGGTCGGGTACCACTCAAGTAACGAAAGATGCACTTAACTGTCTGCCAATGCTTGACACCTCAGCAATGCATAAACCTACTGTGAGATACAAAACTAAATATCTAGTAAATCAAGCATCCAATAGGATATTGATAGATAACAATATCACCACCATCATGAAGACTCAACCATAAACCTTTCTCCATAGGAGTGGCAATAGATTTGTAGTCTTCAAAGCTACAACACTACAATAATGTGTCAATATATATATTTTGACACAAAACTATTTTGCCATCAACTTGCATAAATGAATTTCCAAATAACGATGCAAATGCCCCAAATCTGACATCTCAAAAGAGGCATGCAAATCAGCCTTAAAACCAGCAATATGCTTCTCATTAGGACCAATGAACAACATGTCATCAATATAGACAAAAACGATTAGAAGTACATTATTTGCATGCTTAACTATGCTCTCAGTTGGATTGTTCTCAAAATCATGTGCAATCATCTAGGCATGTATCTTTTCATACCAAGCACGTGGTGCTTATTTATAGCCATATAATGCCTTTTTCAACCTGCACACTTTGTTTTCATGCCCTTTCTACACAAAAACACGAGGCTGAAAAACATACTCTTCTTCATGCAAGTCACCATTCAGAAATGCAGTTTTAATGTCCAACTCATGTACATTCCAACCGTGATGAGCTACAAGTGTAGAGATGCTATAAACAGTAGTCATTCAGCATGTAGGTGCAAAGGTCTCATCAAAATCAATGCCTTTTTCTTGAGCATAACTTTTTGCAACAAGCCTAGCCTTATACTTGTCGATTGTTCCATCAGAGTTATGCTTCAGCTTGTATACCCACTCAAAGCCAATGGCCTTCTTGGCAAGAGGCAAGTCACATAAAGAACAAGTACCATTTTTCATAATAGCATCATATTTTGATTTCATAGTAGCCATCCAATTTTTAGAATTTTGTGTTTCATCAAACGAAATAGACTCAATCTCACCACAAAGACTAGAGGTAGCCATAGCATAGAAATTGGATACAAAAGAAGCACTATGAGATCATGAACAAGTATGATATGATAGAGGCATCTGATTTGCTATCTCGAAAATTATGCACCAACCATTTAGGCATAGTTTTTGCCTCCTCTATATCACTTCTCTCATCAATAAGTGCATCATGTAAATCTACATCAGAAATGGAATGATCTACATCATCATGTGAAACCTGTAAAGGTTGAGAAATCGCCTAATTTGGACTAGCACTAGATTGTCCACCTGTAAAAAGAGCCAGCAAAGTATCATACACCTCTTTGGAGCTAATTGATATCTCCTTAGTACATGAAAGTAATGGATGAATAGCATGTTCCACAAAAACAACATCATGGCTAACCAATATTCATTTATTTCATGGATGATACAAACAATAGCCTTTGCTTTCAGAACTATTCCCAACAAAAATACATTTCATTGCTTTGTCATCCAATCCAATTTCCTACGTTGTTGTTCAAGCACTAATGCATATGCCTAACAAACAGAGACATGTAGGTAACCAACAAATGACTTGAGCCCATGCCAAGCCTCATGTGGAGTGATAGAGTGCAATGCTTTAGTGTGACACCTAATAGGTACATATGTTGCACACATAATAGCCTCAAGCTAGAAACTATGTGGTAAAGTCTGACTCTTGACCATCAACCTCCCCATCTCCATGAGTGACTTGTTCTTCCTTCCAACAGTGCATTTTGTTGAGGTGTATACATAATTGTACACTGATGTTTTATCCCACGTTCAACCAAAATTACATTAAAATGAGAAGACATTTATTCCCCTACTCGATTAGAATGGAGGGTGCCCATTTATATGTTGACAAATTTTCAGTCAAAACCAAAAACTATTTGAATCACATAAAAACTTTGGACTTTGCTTTCAGTGGATACACCTATGCATGCCTGGAAAAATCATAAATGAAAGTTAGAAAGTAAAGGCATTTCCCAAAAGAACGTGTCTACATAGGATCACAAATATGACTATGAACAAGCTACAATTTTTTAGTAGCTCGAATTGAACCATCTTTTGGGAAAGAGGAATGCTACATTTAATACAACCTTCATAGACATGTTTACCAGGTGCCTCAAGTTTGGGCAGAGAGGACACCATTTCAGATTTCTATAGGCATAGCAAACTAGCAAAATTTAGATGAACAAAGCATGCATGCCAAAGCTTTGCATCTGACATAGTCTGAGAATCTTGAACTACACATGTTGAATCATTCACAAAAGATTGCATTATTCATTATTCAACAATTCGTTTATTTGTGAATAATTACAAAATTTTACGACAAACCCTTATTATTCAACCAAATTATTCGGTGCCACATCAGCTTATTCGATCAAAAGTGCTTTCAATGGAAAAAATTTTCGATCAAAAAGCTTTTGATCGAATAGTTTTCTGATCGAAAAGGATTTGGTCAAATATTTTTTTTATAAAAGAACACACTTTGACTCATTTTTCATAAGAGTTACTTTGCTTTTTATGAACTTAGAGTGTGGTACAAAGAACAAGGTTATAAGCTCTTGTTAGAAATATTAAGTATTTTAGTATAAAAGCCATAAAGAAGAATATTTTTGTTTGTGAGTTAAAAACTATTGTGATTGTTTGACTCAACATTGATTCTTACTTCACAATAGTATATATGTGTTCATGATTGTGAGTAAAAATGTATTGTGATTGTTTGAATCATTATTGATTCTTACTTCACAATAGTATGTGTATGTGTATGTGTATTTGCATGTATGTCATATGATTATGAGTGAAAATCTAATGTGATTGTGTAGGCGCATGTGTATGTGTGTATGCTTGTGAATTAAAAACTATTGTATGTGTTGGAAAAGGTTTTATCTTCTTTTTGATAATTCAGTGGCTGAGAAGGTATTAATAAGTGAACTAGAACTTTCTAGGTCTCTAAGATGGGTTTGTCTTGTAGACTTATTACAACCTTCTCAGATCCTTGAATTGTAAAGGGATCCAACAAAGTTTCATTCGATAGTATGTGTATGTGCATATGAATGTATAATTGTGAATGAAAATCTATTGTAATTGGCTGATTCAACATTGATTCTTACTTCACCATAGTATGTGTAAGTGTATGTTCCTATTATTGGGAATTTAAAATGTATTGTTATTGTCTAACTCGACATTGATTCTTGCTTCATAATAGTATGTGTAAATGTATGTGTTTGTATGATTGAGAATTAAAATCTATTGTGATTATTTGAATCAACAATGATTTTACTTCACAATAGTATGTGTAATTGTATGTGGGTGTATGATTGAGAATTAAAATATATTGTAATTGTCTAACTCAACATTGATTCTTATTTCACAATAGTATGTGTAATTGTATATGTGTGTATGATTGAGAATTAAAATCTATTTTAAATGTTTGAATCAACATCAATTCTTACTTCACAATAGTATGTGTAACTATATGTGTGTGAATGATTAGGGATTAAAATATATTGTGATTTTTTTATGCAATATTGATTCTTATTTCACAATACTATATGTAAGTGTATGATTGAGAATTAAAATCTATTTTAATTGTTTGACTCAACATGGATTCTTACTTCATAGTAGTATGTGAACCTATATGTTTGTATGATTCAAGAGAATTAAAATCTCTTGTAATTGTCTAACTCAACACTGGTTCTTACCTCACAATGGTATGTGTAATTGTATGTGTGTGTATGATTGATAATTAAAATCCCTTGTGATTTTTTGACTCGACATTGATTTTTACTTTACAAGAGTATGCATGTGTATGACTAAGAACTTTAATAGATAGAAAATGTAAATACATAAATTAATAGACTTAAAAACTTTAAGAGAGATTTAGAGTAATTTGTATATATTTTAAGATATATATATTTAGCGGAATGTATATCTTATTTGATATTGATTTATATTTGCTTTTTGTAGATATAAAGCCTTCATAAAGCAAGAACTATGGGAAAGGGAAAAGAATGGTCATATGTGATTATTCATCAAGAGGGTAAAACAGTCTCCACAATACAATGCAAATGTTATGGACATCGTTATGTAGGAAATGCAACTCAGATAAAAGAGCATCTTTTTAGTACAGACAATAATGTGGTAGGATGCTCTAATTCAGTTGTCTGAAGAATGTGACTACGATAGTGACTAATAACACATCTAACTTTCAAAGTGCACAAATTGCAATTCAAAACAAGTATGAAGGCATTACTTGGGTTCCATGTGTAGCTCATACAGTAAATCTATTATTGAAAGATAGAGGTATATGCAAATCATGTGGTCAAATTTATCAAAGAGCATCAATTTTCATATTCGCTCTTTCATTCAAATCTCCCAATAAAGCACTTCATATATTTTGTGCTACACAATCTCCAACTACCTATATATTGCTTAGTGGATTATTGGAAGTCAAGCGAGCTCTTGTAGAAATGCTTGCTGATTGAAGATGGAAGGCATGGCTAGAGAAGCATCCTTCTTATCGAGTTGTGGCTTAGAAGTGTATGTCTCTAATATAGTCACAAAATCTTTGGCATAATCTTGGAAAAACCATTGGTACTACTAAACCTTTTGTGGAAATTTTATGAATTGTTGATACTAATAAGTTTGTGATAGAAAATTTTTATTAGATTATGTCAAAAGCTATCCAAAAAATGAAAGACTTTAATCAATTTTCATTATTAGGAAAAACACAGATTGTATTGGCATTAGTAGAGAAAAGATGGATGCAAATGCATACTCATTTACATGGAACAACATTCATCTTGGATTCAACATTTTAACTCAATGGTCAAGCGTCAAACAAAGAAGACATGGAACATTTCAAAACCACGTGTCAGTTATTACTTCCAAGTATAGATGGTTGAGATGCATTCCACTAGAAAGTAGCTTATGTAAATCGAGAAGGATGTTTTAGAGATTTATGGCACATTGAAGTAATTCAAAAGCATCCACCTCCTATATGGTGGAAAGAGTACGGAGGTGAAGCAGTGGAGTTGCAACATATAGCTATGAGAGTGCTTTTAGTAACAGCTTCAAGTAGTAGCTGTGAACGTAACTAGAGTGCATATTATTTTCTTCGTTCAAAATGAAGAAATTGCTTAACACTAGTTTGGTACCAAAACAGGACACTTAAGTGTCCTTTTTTGATAATTTTCCAAAAAATCACATACCTTGTACAAAGAGAATTTGAAAAAATCCTTTAACACACATATTAAATATAATTCAAAGGTTAATGCAAAAATATAAAACACAATAAATCATGTTTTGTGTTCATGTAAATAGCCTCTCAACGTGCTATGGTAGTGAACAGGATGAAAATTCTTGATCAAATGTATTTTTATCAAAAGAAAAAATTGCTCATATGAAAGAAAAAATTATACACATTCCTTGAAGCATAGATCACACTGTATGAGCCTCAAAATCACTTAGAAAAATCATTTCGATTCAAATAAAATCAATTATTTTGACTCTATACACCAAAAACAGCAACTAGTTCTAATTATGGTTCAAACAAACTTATGGGAATCCATAGAAGTGTACAAATGTGCCAACAATCAAACAAGTTATGAAGACAACAACCAAGGTATACACATATAAAATCAACTCATATGACTCTAGTCACCAAAATAGAAAACTAAAGCCAATATATGACTCAAAAGAATTTATGGACATCATTCAAGGTGTACACATTCAAGTTACCAAGTAAAAAATGTGTGACAAAACAAACCAAAACTTGCATATACGAGGCTAAATAATTTATTGAAATCCACCAAAATTTTCATGTCTTTGGAGAGAACCAAGAATCTTTTGTTGTGTGGCATCAACCAAATTCTGTACATACAATCATGAATAGTTCGTGGACACATACTCAAAAGCCTTTGACATAATCTTTGATATCATAAAATGATAAGGATTATTTGAAAACATTTCACCATTTCCATCATGGATGACATCTTCTTTTGTCAAATGAAATATGTATGCCCATTATTTCATTCTTATCAAAATCACCATTGCGGATCACATATTATTTGACGAGATTAAGAATGAAACATGACATGAAAGCATATTTTGGAAGGTTTAATACTTAGAATATCATTTAAATAATTATTATTTTTCATCATATTTTTTATTCCACCTTTGGAGCTATGTTCTTTTTGTGAACATAGAAATATATGCTTTGCCAATTCAGCATGAAAGTTAGCACCAAATGGAATGGCTACTAGTTCAAAGTGGAGGCCTTTTAACTTTGAATAAAAATATGCATTCAATTAGTATGAAGGTTGTCCATTGATAAATTGCCAATTCTCAACAATCTCACTTACACACAAGTTATAGTGAGCCATTCTTTAGAAGGTGTGATAAATGGTAGTGTTCTAGAGAAGACAAGGTTTGAGTCCATGTTTATCACTTATGTAAGTGTTCAACCTTCTCCAAAGATCCCTAGAAACTTGCTTTACACTACCAACGTCCATGAATAGCTTTCCATTTCCTAAAACATCCATTTGTCAAAATGTTTGAATTGTGTTATTTTTTCAGTTATACAAAAAGTTGAGTTTTCAAAAATCCACATTTTCTTCTTCATTTAATAACACATGTGAAGTTGTAAAATGTCAAAGATTATATTTTCTAAAAGTACATGATGTAGGCTATCAAATCCAGTGAGTATGCCATCAAGCTTCAAGGGTGTCATCAAGAAAAATCAATCAATTTGGTGTAAAAGCAAGACACTTAAGTGTCCCAGGACACTCAAGTGTCCTAGTACAGAACTAGTGTTAAGTATATCATGTGCTAATGATTTGGTATACATTTTTTGTAATATGCGTTTATTACATGCTCCAACCAAGATAGCTTCTACAACAACACAACAAACTTTTGGAGAATTTCAAACTCATGAAAGTTTAACAAATGATTCATGGAGTGATCATGATTTAGATGTAGATCACAACGATGGTTGAGACATGGGAGAAATAGATGACATGGTACCTGTAATAGATGGTGATATTCAAAATGAAGAAAATGATGTACTTTTAATACTGGTTGGATTCAATTACCAAAATGATGGCTTTATAATATAGTGATATCTTTGATTACAACAAGAACCCTCTCTACTCAGTGTTTTGTTGATTGAATAATTCATCGATAATGAACTAATCAAAAGATGATGATGCCTCTG